>JAGDQP010009333.1:0-59597 GCA_022664845.1 Lepisma saccharinum | reverse complement strand
GCATAATATCCCGAAGTAATACGATGTTTTAGTTTTGTTCCGTCCTTTAAATCGAACCAAAAGATATTTTCTCCATCAAGAACATTCTGACAGGTGAGTGGAATATAAATTTCACTAAGTCCAACCCTCCACGAAGGATCATTCAATTGAATACGATGATTGAGAATATTACGAAAATGTGTTGGTATATTGTTTGTATAAGTTTGTGTACTTGAATTTGAACTTACATTAATGTAAAAATTATCATCAGTACTTTCGGAAATCATACTTTCTGTTTAAAATGAAGTGTAATGCTTGACGTTCCAAATTGAAATGACAACTTTTGTCCTTGTTCACCTTTTAAGTCTACGTGTAAAGTATCAAAATATGGTTTTTCAACTTTCATATACTGAGGCCGTTCAAACATGTAGGATTTGATTTCACCGTACTGATACTCGTGCACACTTATTTTTCGAAGTTGTTTTCCAATGGCAGGTTGAGTCTTGACCACATCAAGACAAACATTATTTTCGGAAGGGATATCATAAATTGTATGGAAATGGTGCAGGAATGGTAAGAATCAATGGTCGTTTACGTCGACTATGTGGAAAATAGTGTATGCTGTGATTCTTCACGGTTGGATCATTACTAAACCCACGAAGATTTTGTAATGCAGGTGTCATTCCAATGACATAATGTCGTTTTCGATATCGTCTGCGTTTAATATAGACACGATCACGTGTGTAATCATAATGCAAGATACGAGGATCATCACTGCCTGTTGCATCGTCTTGACCATTGGGATCGTCAGCTACAAGTTCAGGTTCAGCATCATCATCATTGCCAGCATTAAGTTCTGCTTCTAATTCTTTATTCAATTGAGTTACTTTAAGTAAATTTTCAAGTATGATTCGTAACCGTTCTTTTTCATCTTCCTTTTGTTTTGCTTCTTGTAGTGCTTGTTCCTTTTCTTGAGTCTCAATCATTTGTGGAATACTTTCCAACAATGTCGGTATGGAATCATAATACCCTGGTGGAAATTTAATATTATATTGTGTTCTCTTTTTGCCTACCGTTTGAAAAATAATTTCTTGTTCCTGCTTAATATTATAAAAACTCCAGGGAATACTAATTCCCATTAACCCTACCACCCAATTTCCTGTTAAATGTATTGGTTGAACAAGCTTGGTTGTATATGATGCAGTGGTATTATCAAATACATGTAAACTAGCATTGGAGGGTAATGTTACGTAAAATTCATTAGCATGCCCGGATGATGTCATGATGCTGACTGAACAGTTTTTGTCGTACCCAGCTATTCATACTTGGAGGATATCCTAACTATTTAACATAGACCCATCCTTTTCTTCGTTTTAACACTTTCTCAATAAGGTACGTTTTCTTTTTACTTGTAATAATTGTTTGAAGTTCCTGATTATAAAAGCTTCCCTTGATGGGATCACCATTCCAATCATTGATTTTATACATGACAGGATTACTTTTAATACATTTGTCAACAATGAAAATTTCACGCGAACATTTCGGTAAGTATCCCTTTTCCAATTTATGCTTATATTCACTTACTAGAACATAGTCTCCGGATAGTAATTTACATTTGGGTTTGGTTTTGGATTTGTTTCCGTATAGGGTTTGCCAAACTTGGTTTACGTTTGTATCCGAGACATCAATATGTGCAAGCTTAATTGTGGAATGCGGACTATGATTATAACTATATTCAAGATCGTCTATTACATCAATGTACCGGTATGTATTTTCTACCGTAAAGTACTTGTATATTTTTTCCTTTAACGTGCCAATAAATCGTTCTACAAGTGCTGCCTTTATTTCCGAATGAACACTATAATGATTAACCTCATACTTTTCCAATACCCGTTTTAGGTGTAGGTTATAAAATTCCGTCCCTAAATCCGTTTGAAAACGTGCTAATGATAATTTCAACGACTTTAAATTTTTTGTAATGGCTTTAGCTACAACAGGACCCGTTTTATTCTTGGCGGGAATACATGTTGCATACCGTGAAAAAACATCGATGGAGAATAAAATGTATCTCTACCCATCATTATACTTTCACACATTTTTCATATCGGCCAAATCCATCTGTAGTAATTCATTTCGGCCACTCACATAATATTGTTTTCGCGGAAAGGTTTTACTTACGGGAGCATGTAATGTATATGCATCTTGTGATGCTAACCATTTTTTAACTTTAATTTTTGATGTTGCACTTTTTTGTTGTAATTTTCTAATACTTCCCAGAGAAACTGGATCCGAATACGTATAATACAATTTGGAAAAGGACATGTTTACATTTTATAAAATCTAAAATTTCTTAACATGGTATTACGTTTTTTAGCTTTTGTTTTTTTTACTTTTAACTTTTTGCTTTTACGAATAGGTAATGGTTTCCTAAACAAAGATGCACCTGAACCAAACTGAAAATTAATTGATTATTTTGGAATATTAATTTCCTGTAATAATTGCTTGAATGATTGTATGCCAATTGGATTTCGTGGTTTACGTTTTCTTACCACTTCATTTACAAGATCAATAATATTAGATCCTGGGAGAATATTATTATCAATGGTTACCACCCCGGATGGATCCCAACTGATGCGATTGGAGACGTACACTAGATTTAATAAGACTCCTGTTTTCGACTAAGAGTTTTAGGAACAGAATCTAAAATAAGTTGAAACAAGGGAATGGTAGAAATACTTTTTGTTCTGACATCTGATTCCACGAGAGGTAATGCAATGGGTTGGTTTCTTGGTGGAATATGATCCAAGTACCTATGCAGTGCTTGCTGGTACATTTTCCATTTTTCCTGTGGTGTTATATCCGTACGTGTTAATACATTCTGCATTTCATGATCTAAGCGGGTTTGGTGTGATTCCTGGGATTTTACTGATGATGCCAATTGTGCTGTTCCGGTACTAGAATTTTTTTTAAGTTGAGACGTCGCCATGTTACCGATTGAAAAGACTCCCGACCACTGCACTTAATATTGGTGCTAGCAATAAAGGTGCTAGCAATAATACTGGACTTTGCCAGAGACAATGCTCGTAACGTCCTTTCCTGTCGACGTAATCTTGCTTTCTGATGTGGACTCAATGGAATGTTTCCATTTATGGGATTTTTGGCAACTTGTGCTATGGTTCGAATAACTCCACCAGCAGCTTTTTGTAACAAGGGTTTTCGTTGCTTGCCCTTACATCTACAAAGAGCACAAAGCTCATTTTTGTAATGCTTTAAGCTCAACATCCTGACGTTAACTTAACGTTACCGGATTATTCAGGTCTTTTACATGCGCATAGATGTCCATGGTTTCATCGGGAAAAATGTTGGTTCGAATTCGTAATGCTTCAGGAATATTTTGCGTTAAACCAAATAGGAGATAACTATGTGGATTTACTGTTGCTTGTTCAAATACGCTACCAGTCCTTTACTATCACGGGGCATAATTTGAGTTGCTAGGTACACAATTTGTAGTTTATCACGTGGATTCTTAAAAACAACGAGATAATGACTATTTAAGGATATATTACTGCAATGCTTGCCTTTGGGAAATAAATTTTGAACAATAAAAATGACAGTTAAACTTTTATGGTGACTATACTTAATAAAAAGGTCATTTATTACTACGTTTGTTTCACTCATTAAATCATCTAAAATAATAAGTGAATTTGGTTGAATTTCAAATGTTTCCATATTCGGAATACCTCCATGAAATCTAACATTTTCAACGGAAAGGTATGGAACAACAGCTCCATAATACCAAACGATTTCTTTGAATTTAGTACTAAACATCTGATCTTTAAATTGTAACAACTTATTAATGAATGTGGTTTTTCCTGATTTTGAAGGACCACTGACCATGATGGTGCAAGGATGTTGAAACAGCAACATTTTGAATGCAAATGACAAGTTGTAATCTAGATTTTTGTTTTTATATTCACAAGTTCTCCTACTAGTGCATTTTTTTTCAATGTTGTTTGTAGCCATAGGGTAAGGTTTTGTAATCTGTGACTGTAATGTCTTCAATAATTCTTCGGCGTTTACTGGTAGTTATCTGGTGTGTCTTAGTTTCAGGTTTAGACACAATCACAAATCCAGGGTTTCTTCGAATATTATTTGGCGAGAAAATAACTTTCTTTTTTGTTTTTCGGTGATCAAATCATCAAAATGGTCCAGAGTAATTTCGTCTTTATTTCGGTAGTTTAAGGTGATGCCTCTAATTTTCAAAATATCTTTGACTTTTCCTGTTGCAATCCCCTGTATGCGATACGCGTAATTCTTTGCACCTAAACCAATATACAAATTCATATACCAGCCATCAGGGATTTCATTGGTTAATTCGCCAAGGTACATGCCAGTTTCCAGAGGCGGCTTTTCGTTTTTATTGTGGATATACATGATGGAATCCGTATCCACAAACAAAAGTTTATGATATCCTACAGTATCCATTAATTCATACAACCGTAGACGCGCCCATGATGTGATAAATGCGGCCAAACAAACATTCGAAAATGGCAATGGTTTGTTTTCCTTTTCCCTGTCCTTGTACCTCACAATTAAACTTTTTTCTCCTACTGGTGTTACTGTCGAAACTTCATAATTTGGATTAAGCATGATAATAAAAAATGATGCACTATCCTCAACAATTTTAGATTCTGGTAAGTCTGTGCGTTGCCCCCTTTTGCCATAGAGGGAATTCAAAAATAATATAGCAATGTAACGCATTCCTGGGTTTTTCTCAATTTTGTCGTACTTCATTTGAATACTTTCATGTTTTTATAGTTTTTTATATACTGCTGTTTTTGTTCTCTTGTTTTACAATCGGCAGGAAATCCACTGGCTTCCTGCTTCATTGTAAGGAAACTTCCCACATACTTTTCAAATAAGCCGGATTTCATTTTAAATTCCCAGACTTCATGGATTTCTTTTACTTGATATCCCCGTTTCAAACTTTCATGAAGTTCTGGTGTGGCAAAAGTTCACCTGAATTCCCTTTCTTTTTCTGTATGTTGGCAGTCATTATTATTGGTTTCTTCCATGCACGTTCTGCATAGACCAAAAAGTAATTTTGAATTACATGAAAAATGCAAAATTGGATGTTTCAGATTGCTTGGTGGCAAAATAGTGCAATCTACAAGTCCGTGTACTTTATCCAGTTCTGGAAAATTGTATTTGTACACGCGTGGCATGCCTACAGGTAGCATTTTTCGAGCCACTACTCACATACAAGCTTGTGATATTCAAATATGAAATTTCCTGTTTTTCAGCGCATTTATACAGACTACGGAAGCATTCTGTCCTTCCTCCCTTAAATGCAAGTTTCGGGATTAATCCGTCATAAAGATTTGCGCAGTGGGTCTTAATAAACTGCTGTATACCTTTATTTTTCTTGACTTGTTTATCCCATTCGCATTCCCATATTCGCATTCCCATCATTGTTGTGTTTTTGAGACTGCGAATATATTCTGCCTTTTTCATGGTACGATCATACCGCTGTTCAAGACTTTCTCCACCATCTAATGAAGTATGGCGGAGGCTAGGATAACAGTGTGAATCTCCGTGAAAGAAGCACCCATTGTATTCAGCTATAATTACTTCTCCTGTATTTTGATCTTTAAAATATCCGTCTACTTTGTAGAGACCTACTTTTTGTTCTCCTCCATTAGCACTATGTTTAATTTATTTACCCGTAGTATGTGCCAAATACTTAGCCATTGCAAAGCCTTTTTACTTTGCTTGTCCCGGTGCTGAAATCCTAATGGTGGTCAGATGGCTATACTATTTTGTTCTAAATATAATGTCCTAAACACACGAATAGCCATACTGGCAGTAGTACGACTACTTAAAAAACACTTTATTCCCCCTGTTTTTTCTTCGATAATATTAGAAAATTTCACATAACTGACTGCGTTATTAATAACAAATCATTATGACAGTAACTAATTTGTTCTTTTTGCATATTAAATTTATAGTTGGGATCCTTCTTGCATGTATCATGCCATGCCCTTAATACTTTTGCATTATCTTCATATTTATTTCCAATGTCAAACCATTTCAGATCCGGAATGGGACCATCATAATTTTCATTTTGTTTTGTGTTGAACATGTACGGAAACTCGCCTTTCTTTAAATTTTCATCAAGACCCAGTGTCTTTGGCAAATTACTAAGTTTATTGTTCATGTAAGGCAGAGTATCTCTAAAAATAATACGTTCATTTAAAATCATTTGAACAATTTTCTGGCCATTCATGATACATTGCATATTTTTTCCATGAACTTGGTCTTCAATTAAATTTCTTGCCGCCAGTATCATGTCGAAACCAGATCCGTTGTGTGAAAGACACACAACCTTTTGAAATTTAGGCTTGCAATTAATACATGCTTTATAAATTCTCCCATTGTCCTAAAGATAAAGTTTCTAGTGCTACCATTGTTTGAATCGCCGCAATTATTACAGGGAACTTCTGCATTTGTTTCATTACAGCACTGATTGCACCGATGTGAACAACAAACCAAATTCACTTCATGTTCCCTTTCCACCTTTTCATTAGCATCTAATAGCTGAGTTTCACAGTCAAATATAATGGCAAGATATCTGTCATGCTGTTGTTGCTTTAATGCTTGTACATAGCAGTCATGGCCAGGTATAGCGAATTTTTCACATAGGGAGCAGTACATTTCTGCAAAAACATGCTTTTATTTTTGACGACGACGACGCATATTTACAAGTCTGTGACAAGTTCCAAATTCTTGTACATCCTGGCATATGGATCTATTACTTTTCTTTGATGGAATTCTAGGGTTAAGCAAACAATTTAACAACGGAAATATTCTATGGCAAGCGTCGCATAGAAATCGGCCTTTTTCTTCTTGTGTAATGCCATGGTACTCTTCACAATACGAATATTTATATTCGCGTTTATGATACCGTGGATTATTTGACCCCTGTAAACAATATGTGCAGTACCTATGTACTAATAGGTATTTTCTAATAGATGGAATTACACTGTAGTGGTGATTTCGAAAATCAATGAACAATTGTATTGGAGCAGGTGGACCACTGTATACTTTAATAATTTCTCTTGTTTCGGGGTTTTTCTCTTAAACGACAATTTGGTAATGCGGAAGTAATTGTTGTTGGAACATATGTACTTCTCTATTCGTATACCCATTATTTTTTTCAATGTCAATACCAGCTTTAAGACATAGTTCTTTCGCTCTATCTATCCACATGTTTTTATTGCGGTCTGTATTTTGCAAATCTTGTGCTAGCAAACGATTACCATCTGCTTTTGCCTGGGCCAAAATCAAACTTTGTGGCAAACAGTAAATATCATTTGGAGGTTTTATTGTGCCGGCCAAAAGAAACAACCCCTTATCCACTAATTTATTTGCACGCTTATTAAGTACTCCCTGGCCAGATCGAGGATCAATCCAATGAACATTAATTTTCAATTCTCTCATCAAAAAACTCTCGTTGGAATTGAGAACATTTTCTAATGTTTGTGAAATAAGTTCGGGAGTCAGTTCATCTCTTAAACGCCAAGAAGCAAATACTGGGTTGTTGGTGGTTGAGTTACTGATATCGACAGTTAATCCAGCGTATGCATATTCTGGAATTCCTGATAGAATATGTCTTGTGGCAAATTCAAATAATTTATTCACGTATTGCTCTGGGTCCACAACTGATACTTGATCAGTGTTTTCCAAAGTTATTTCTCTTCCAAAAAGGCCAAAATGCGGAAATTTTCTTTGACTGCTAGATATAATGCTAAAGTCTAGTGGCGGTTTATTTCCACTACCACATGTATTTTCTGCAGGCTTCCATAGTTTCCAAGCAGAAGATGCAACGCCATTCTTTTTACTTAATTTTTTCACTGCATCTTGTGCTATATTATTTGGTGTAACATTACCAAACAATCTGTGAACTTAAGGGGGAACATTACTTGATGAGCCTGCTTCAACAAGAATATTACGCCGTTGATCGTAGGCTTTAGCTCTAGGTGATTGTGTTCTGTTAAACGTCCTCTTTCTATTCCTCTTTGAATTTGTTGGCATACACAACTCCTCTGCTGAAGGCGGAGTACAGACATTTACGTTATCAAAATATTCACGTCTATTTTCTTCATTTGGACCTATTTGCCTAATTGTACCATTAAATACATCATATTCGAAAATTAGAGACATCAACTCAGAGTTTGAATCCCTTGGTGCAATACCATTATTGTTATTTTGGTTGCAAGCTAAAACAGGTACCATAGGTGGTGTAGCGTAGCATTCAGTGATGGGCTGACGCCACCAAGTAAATCAGGCAATGGCTCGTTTGAATTTTCTTCAATTTCCATTGCAGGAGTAGCCAAAGACAGTTTTTCGTTTCTTCTTGAATCTACTTCCTGTAACAGATCTATTGCAGTATTTATTGCACTAGTCATAGAACTAGTGCTTTCTTCTTGTTGCATTGGAGGAGATGTGGGGGTAATAGCAGGAACATCAAATATTTCAACAATCCCATTTTCATCAAGTTCCCTTATTGGTGGTCGCGGCAAAATATTACCATCAAACTCGTATGCAGGAGTTACCATTTCACGATTGTAAATATTCATATTGACCTGTCCCCCCTCATGCTGAAACTGACAATCATTTAGCGGTGGGATTACAGTTTGTACTTCACTTCCCAATTGTGCTTGATACTGCATAATGTTTCCATTATCAAAATTTATATCCGTATTCAAGGCAAATGGTAAGGGAAGTATGCTTTCTAATTCCACCATTAAATGATACGCATACTGAAAACCGAATGATTTAAAAAGAGGAGCAGACTCTAATCTATCCAAATCAATTCGGCGTTGATACCATAATTGATTAAATCGATCCTGCAATACTTGAATTAAGCCCTCAAATTTCCATGGAGCTGTATTAAACAATGATAAAACATCCCCTACAGACTGACAGAGGTCTATGCATTCTTCAAGTCTGTCCTAAAATAAATCACAAAGGTACAAAGTAAATTCACTACTTACAAAATCTGTTGTAGGACGTAAACCGCAACTATACCCGTAGCAGATGTCGCGCCAAAGGGCCACCATGGTGTTTCCGTCAAGTGTTGGTGCATTTGAAAAGTAGGAAAAAATGTTGTTTAATGGATTCATGATGGTCTTCTTTCTGAAATAGTAAAGAAACAACAACGTAATTAAAACTATGTTCTCGCACTCGAACTCTAAACACAACTAACAAAAATTGTAGTTTGTTGTATCTTAAAAAGGAATGCTTTTGCAACAAAATTTAAAAAAATCAAGTATTTCATTTCGACATGGAGTACTGGTTTCAAAAAATATTTAAATTAAAAGAATGTTTTTGCAAGAAAATTTTAAAAAAGCCAAAAGTCAAGCATTTCATTTTAACATGCAGTAGTGGTTTCAAAAGAATGTTTCTAAAAAAGGTTTTAAAAAAGTCAAGTCAAGTATTTCAATTGAACATGGAGTACTGGTTTCAAAAAAGATTTAAATCAAAAGTGCAAACAATCAACTTTAAAAGGAGTCAAAAACAAATAATATTTCATTTCCACATGCAGTAATGGTATGTGTTCAACAACAAATTATTATTACAAGGTAAACTAATAGTGGTTTGTCATTGACTTTTTATAAGGCAAAAACACTATTACATTTTATATAAGCAGTCAACTATTTCAAAATAAAATTCTAAGGTCTTGTTAAGGTAAAATGTTATTTCGGCAGTGGTTCCTAAAGACTAAAGATTATGTATTTTTAAAAACCACATCTTGTGCGCCATGATTTGGTCAAATCAACAAGGATTATTTTATCTTTCTTTGGTTTAGAGAAGATTTCACAATTTTTTCACAATTTTAGTTAAAATTGACAAAAAATATATAAATTTATTCTATTTCTACAAAAAGAAAATCTTAAACCATTATGACTAAATGTTCTCTAGCTTTCAACAAAATGAAAAGCTTACTTTTAATATTATTTTAATATTTATTTTAATATTGCACAACAAAGAGGGCATACATTTTCCGATCATGTTAGACACTATTTTTCTTTCTAACATTCGGTCGACTCTCAATATAAAATCATGATCAAAAAAATAACACTTCAATTTCCAAACCAGCAAACACCAATAGGCTCCAATATATCCAAATTAATTTTAGTTTCTGCACCAACAATTGGTTCTTGTAATTTGTCTTTCTTTCTCTGTCTAATGTGAAACTCCACCTTCAAGGGAATGAGTTCCAATCTGCAAAAAAAATAATAAACCTCTTTTAACTCTACGATACTTCATTACATTTATTAACAACATTAAAATTGGTATTAAAATGTACTTTTGTTAAATAATTTTAATCAATAGCTTTGCTTTACTTTGTTCTTACCGCTTGCGTAAGTCCTTTAATGTAAGCTACGCGTAATGATCCATCTTCATACTAAATTTCATGTGTCTGTCATTAACGGTTAACAAATTAGTATTTTGGCAGCCATTTTTAATCAAATATGCAAACCATTCAAAAAATCATATATTTTGTTGAACTGCTAGGCATAAGGTACTTTCATACCAACTTTCAGCTCTGTAACTTAATCCGTGCAATAAATGTAATTTTGGCGGCCATCTTTGTTTTAAAAAGTCGATTTTTCAATTTTTTAAAATATTTTCTTTAACTACTATACGTAGAAAACTTAGATATAAATTTTCATGTTCCTATCTTGAATAATGTGGAAAATGTTTTTTTGCCGTCATCTTTGTTATAAAAAGGCAATTTTTCAATTTTTTAAAATAATTTCGCAATATACACATTAAAATACACCATTCTACCAAATTTTGTAATTTTCGCTCACATAAAGCAAACAAATGTGTTCAGCGCGCTCCATGCGTTTCTTTTTAGTCATGCATAAACAAAATATTTCTTTTTTAAAATAGAAATTCATAAAACAAAATTGTTTTCAAGTGCTTGTAGTCCTGGCCAACTACATTACGTATTATGTAACAAATGTGTTTCAAAATATACTGTACGCCAGTGTGCTTTTAATTTTAGTCATACACAAATATATTTCTTTTTTAAAAATTAGGAATTCATAAAACAAAATTGTCTTTAAGTGCTTGCAGTCCTGGTCAACTATATTACGTATTCTGTTTGAATTTAATTTAAGGCGTTTAGGTAACTATGGCTCAGGCCGTATGAATGATAATGGGATAAATAGGTGCAATGAAAAATAAAACACGGACACCCGACAAAACCCACGCACACGGTTTTTGTCCACCACAAAGTCCACCTGGCATGAGCAGGCATCAATTCTATCACCGATCAACCTAGCAACAACCTCTAGCACCAAAGGTGAGCGCTCTACAGATAAGCCATCATAGCCTCCTTACGTATTCTGTAACAAATGTGTATCATATAATATTGGACGCCTCATGCTTTTAATTTTAGTCATGCTTAAACAAAATATTTCTTTTTTAAATAACTTACGTTTCTATGCCACGATTAGTGCTTGTGTTTGTTATCCTTTAAGGTGTGTATTCTTCTATTATTCATCCTTTTAAAATCAGCAGAAACAAAATACTGGTCTTACCTTATAGTGTTTCCAACGACGTTATTTTTGTCCTTATTCTCGTCCTATTTTAAGTATGATTCACAGATCTGAAAATAAACAGAAAAAACATTGTAATTAATTTACGATTAAAGTATATTCGTACAGTTTTACTTACAAAAATAAACTAAAACACGTATTTCACTCAATAATTTTTTTAAGTATTTTCCTCAGTCCCACCAGGCAAATACAGAAATGTGCACTTTACTATTAGTTCTACACCCCTCCGTCCTAGTTCCCATACTTTTTCCTAAATTTTTGCTCTAGCCAAAGTAACAAAAAACTCGTAATTCCGTTAATAAAATTTGTCAACATTCCCCTCAGTCCAACCATGAAAATACAACACTATTAATTTCATATAAGTCCTGGCCTCCTTGTTATATTTATACCTTATTCAAAATAAAAAACATGTAATTTACTAACTCCGTTTTCTTATTTCCCTCAGTCCCATCATACAAATACTGCAATAATAAGTTGACATAAGTCCTGGGCGGTTCCCACCCTGTGATATTTCTTAGTTTCAACAAACAAATACGGAGGTAGTAACTTCATGTTTCTTTACGTATAAAATCAACATGCACAAATACAAAATGTAGCTGTAATTTTCTTAACGTCAAAGTCAACAAATTAACATTTTATTGGCCAAGCGGTCTGCGCCACTAGTCCCACGTCCCACGTTCGAGTCCCATTTGAGGCCTTGGTATGCATTTTAACTAGGTATAAACAGCCAAATCGTGACGGGGCAAAGTAAAAATTAAGTTAACTTAAGCTTTTCATAAATTACCATTTTAAAATTGCAAAACCTCACAACTCTGTTTTAAATAATAATAAAATATTAGATTGTCTATTGATCGACATTGCTGCGTAAATTGTATAAAGTGAAAATTGTATAAATTGTATAAATTGTATAAGTGTATCAGTTCATCTCACGTAACAAATACCCCTAACTATCGTGACTTACATATAAAAACAAGGTGACTCAATGAACGTTTAAAAAATTTAAAAATATTCTGTTTTGTTAATTTATTCTTTTCCAGTCATTTTAAAAACAACGAGTCAATGTTTTTGTTTTTACTTACCAGTAAATTGTCTCCTTAATTCGCAGAAAATAACACATACGCCTTGCCACAATACTGTACTGTTCAGTAATAAAACAAACTGAATACTGATCACAATTGATTCCAGTAACCAAGCTGGGTAAATGAATTCCTGCACCCGTTCTTTTTTTTCCTTCAACTAAATTAATTTTCAACCCTTAGGGACTTAATCGCCTCGTGTGGTTTGGGATTCAAATTGAAAATTTTTCTTCCTATTTTCCCCCTTTCTTTTCAAAACTCATTATTTTTTTCTATATTTTTTTCTTCGTTCAAGATGGAAGAGCCTCGCGGCATTCCGTAGTACAAATTTGTGTTCCTAGCCAGGGAAACGGGCGAGAAGCAAGGGTTGTGAGTAACAAAAAATGTCTAATTTTTTTCTGAATAAATCAATACAATGCAGGAGCAGGGTAACAGTGAGAGTCTCATTCAAGAAATACGTGTCTCAACTTGTTTCGTAGATTCATTCAAAGGGGCGCGTCTCAATTAGCGAGCTGTCAAATCCGGGAGTAAATTTGTAAAAAACAAGAATAATTAATGATATCGTTCTGCGAGAGTGTGTTGTCACTACTTATAGTCTCTTCCTGCATGTTACGAAAGATGTAAAATTGTACTATTTGTGAACGAACATAAATTTTTGGCCATGATTTCTGCAGTACTAAGTAGCATATGTACAACATCCTTACAATTTAAAACCGGTTTTGAGACCCGTTTTTCTCTTGACTAGTGGATTTGGCAGTCTGTATTTGGTATGAGGTATTGTAGAGGAGTGAGGAGGTAAATTAGAACTTAGGAGGTTGTATATTTAGTAGAAGATGAGATATATGATAAACGATGAATAATTTTTTAAAATTATTTTGTTTTATTTTCATCAGAATATAGATGCACTATTATCGCTCGCCGTTGGTCGCCGTTGGTTACCGCCGTTATACCGCTATTCACCGTTTGCCGTTTGCCGTTTGTCCGCGCCGTTGCTTGGGAAATCTCGTAGAATGCGACGTTGTAGGTTACATTTATTATAAGATATGAATTTTTATTAAGGGAATTACATTTTCTTTAGGGTGTGAATCATGATTTTAATTTAACAGTGCCACATTCGCCGTCAACAAGTAGCACAGATTTTCCGTGTCTTAAAAATACAAAATCCATTGTGCTGATTTTCTCCTCTTACATCTTTCAATGTTCAGAGTTACGATTCTCGCATGCCCAGGGTTGTTTGGAGAAATATTTTTCTTGCTTTACGACTTTGGTCCTCGGTAAACCTGTTGGAACATGCTTCGGCTTTTCTTGGAATTCGAGTTTGTTGGTGTTCTTTTAAAGCGGGTGTTCGTTTATTATTTCTTGTTTTGCATCCCCTCCGATGCTCGCCGGAATTTGACTGTGCAGGTGTTCATACGATATTTTATGTCTGCCACTTGTTGACAGTGGCACTAGTTGAATGACATTTCTATTGTTTTAACAATTATTGTTTGTTTCACTGCATACAGTATGCTAGCGAATCGGGTATGGACAAGACATTTTTACACAATGACTTTTCCTGGAATTGTTTTGCACACGTGTTCTTTTAAAATCAGGTGTTCGTTTATTTTTCTTTGTAGTATTTTCATGTTTGGGAACGCCTTATAATTTGTTTTTGTGGATTCTTTTTATGTTTAAACAGGTGTTTAGTGATTTCGTTTAAATTTAATCTTTAGTCTAATTGTAATCATGGCAAAGAACTGTAGTAAAAATTTCATTGTTAACTTAGCATCTTATTGGCCTGCAAAGCTTTTCTTGGGGACTTCGACCAATATAACTTGATCATTCATGTATTCTGAAATCAATTCGTAATTGGAACAATAAAGAAATTTTTCTTTGTTACGCATGTTAATTTTGGAACAAGGAGAAACGTGAACATGAGTGTATGGGATATATAATTCGTGGAAGCCCATTAAGTGAAGGGAACGGTCTTCAATTTTTGAATGATAGTGTTTATCGAGTTTTATTCAATCCAAAAATATGGATGAGATATTTAATTCTTATATAACTACTCATCTTGAATCTAATCATTTAAGATTAAACTTTGAATATGGACTACGTATCCTTTTGGGAAATGAAATAGTGTAACAACGCAAAAAACTAATCATCAAGGGCAGATTTGGTGCACGTGATTAAGAAGATTGTGATTCTTTAAAAGCAGTTATAGACTCTAGTGAAAGTTATTTTACTTTTAAAATTTTGTATGCAGTTTTGCTCTCGCTATGATACTGGACGGTACTAAAAGTAGTTTGCGAAAATCCGTTTACGAAAAGACGTTTCTACGAAAATCCTAGTGCAGATGAAGGCGATGGAAACTTGGCAGAGAATTCTCTCGCTATTTACCGCTGTGCATCTACCTCAAGTTTAGAGGTAGAATTTCATTCAAACATTGATGAAGGATGTTGTACTTTAATGACGAGGAAAGTCATTGTGTTGTGCAGGACTATCAAGTTACATCTACTGCTATGTGTTCTAGTGAAACTGAAAATTAATGCGGATCTGTGAATCACAGGATTGATGACCAGTACATTTTTGAAGCTATCAAAAAATGTTAATATAAAATGAATTGTCCCTTATTACGTGCAGAGTGTTTCTATAATGCACGCAATCGTCAGAGACATCGTTGTATTACACGATCTGTGGTTGAAGAAAGGTCTTTGAGAAGACGCACACATAGACTGATCCTGTAATTTTTTTTATATATAGCATATGTTTCTTTCGAAACATGTACATTTTGATAGTTTTGAATTTTTAAAATATTTTCTTCGCAATTTACTTTTATTAAGAGTGGATGACTTAAATACAACATCAATTGACAAAGACGTTAATGCAGAACCAGATAGCGATTGATCGTTGTACAATCAAAAAAATCTACGAATTTGCTTTAATAAATTATAAAAGCGTTTGTGTTTAGACAAAAAATGTAACTAATTATGAGTTTATGTGATCGTACATTGTTGCACAATACTTGAAATCTAGGTTAAATTGCCTTATACAATCTTTCCTCCCATCATTTATATTTTTCTAACATTATAGTCATTCTGTAACTTGTGAACATGTTAGTTTTTCAAACAATTTTATTTCTGTTCTGGAGAAACTAGAACGTGCTGTCTTAGCATTGGCACACGTTGAAAATAAGTCTCCTAGTCCTTCGGTAATGACTAGTTTTGATTGTCCTAGTGGCAGAGAACAGTGCTTTTGAAAGTGATTCCCAGTGTGAATCAAACTTTGTTTTGCAAATCCTGCTGAAGTGATTACCATAATGGGAAAAATTTTGTTAAGCAAATTTAGTTTTCTCTGATGGTTATTTCCAGAATGAATCTTCATTGCCTTTGAAAAAATCAGGTGTATTATAGCGGAATATTCTTGAAACTGTTTCTTCTAAAAGACATGGGAAACCTAATATTCAGTCTTGTCAGTGCGGGATTAATGTTATTAAGGTACTCTGGAATTGCGAAGCCATAGAGAATTTTAATTGCCTTATTTCAAATTTATTCTGTGCAGCCTTTTCCACTATATTTCTTACCAGTTAGCACATACTTGTCTGAGTTGGGACTTGAATGAAGTTCAACGTCTGAATTTTTGGATGATCGTACTTGGAAAGCAGTACTTGAGCCCATTAACTTTATGCAGATATATAATGCGCATTTAGCAAAACATGAATATTATGATGACTTTAGAGTTGTAATTTTTGAATGTGCATTAGAGTTGATGATGACTTTAGAGTTGTAATTTTTGAATGTGCATTACGAAACTTACTTCAACGTAAAGTAGATGAGGTAAGAGATAAACTAATTTCACAATATATATTATTCGGTTCTGAAGAGTACTAACTTTCTCATTTTGAACTACTAGTATGAAAGATAATAGAGGGTTATTTTGCAGTGTTTAGTTTATTTAGGACTCATGCATATTAGAAAAAGTATAAATTTACTTACAACAAAATCCAATTACTTGTAGAGGATGTACATTAAACACACTCACCAGTGTAAATATAAGTTGAAAAGTGGATCTGTTAGATCAAAACATTCAATCAATCATGTACATAATTATAAAATATTTGTTGATTATTATGATATCCATAAGAAACAAGGACATTTAAATATTTCAGTGAAACTGTTTTTAAGAAAGAAGAGTTCTTTCTCAAGATAGAGTATTTATTGTACAACTAATTCCAACTATTATTGAAAACAATTATCTCCAATAAAAGTTTACTTTGTTTAATACAATATATTATTTATATACAAGGTTTTAAAATGTCACCCCATGTTTTAACGTGTTTAAATATTTCAAAACAAATTCTGACCATTGAAATGCAAAACAATAACAAATTTCAACTGATGCTGCTCTAATGTTTCATTGTATGGTAAAATTTCCATGTGAAATTGTAGAATTAGCAATAGGGTAAAAAACTGTGTGAATGGTTAACTGAAAATATCAATGGGATATTATGAGATATTTTAAATGGTTATACTATAACTCTTATTCCAAGAATAATTGCACAACCCTGCGAAGTTGATGCAGTATTATTTTGAAAACGCAATGAAAACTGCAAAGGACTTAAACTAAAGATCGTCATATATGTGAATCATGAAGGTTGTACTTCGCTTAATTTATTAGATTTAATGTCAATGTGAAGTATTGTGCTTAACAGATTCCTAAGCTGCTGAACGGTAGCGCTGTGCAACTACAATGCTTGTTCAGGTTAGTGAGCTCAAATGTCGTGGAAGATTTGTTTAAGATAAAATTGTAATTTTGTTATTATATATAAACTGTTGTATTATTACTTGTACAAGTATAAAATTAATTTGAAAAAATTATATAAAACCAGATTTATATATTCTCCGATGAAACTTTAATACTGTAAGAGAAAAAACATTTAGAGATATTCTATATGAATAGAATATGATGTAGCTTTTTTTCAAAAAAATTGAATGGTATTTTAATTTCTTAAGAAATAATTAATAATCATGGAATATTTATATTTTCAAGCTAAAGTTTAAAAGTAAAAATACTTTCTTAAATTAAAAATAATTAAGTTATAGAAAATTTTATTCAAGTAAAATAATTTTACTCAATTTTCGTGTTACTAAAATATTATTTTTAATTTACATTAAACTTTTAGTTATACTATTCTTTAACTAAATGTGTTCACTAAAATGTTTTCTAATTAATAATTTACATAAAATATTTCACTAAATTATTTTCTTATTATTATCTTGCATAAAATATTTCAGTAAAATATTTTGTAATTATTAGCTTACATAAAAATTTCTTTCCAATAAAATTATTTACGAAATCTTTAAGTGCAAAATAAATAACTTTATTAGAGTTGCATTGATAAAACGAAAATTTGTAATACTACGTTTAGTTTAAGTGAAAAATTTAAGTTCACATTTCTATTTTACGAATAAAAATACTTTGTTTTTAGAACTTTTGAAGGAAAAGAAAAATTGTTAAGCGAAAATAAAAGAGTTAAAAGAGGAAATCATATTAAATAAAATTCTGATTCTGTAAAAATGATTTACTACTTACTAAACTTGGAATTTTATTCTCACGAAATATTCTTTTAAAATTTTGAGAAAAGAATAATTAAGAAATAATAAAATGTTTGTTAAAGTAAAATTAAATAGTTTACAAAAAGAAAATGAGAAATAAAATTTTGATTAAGGAAAAATGATTTACTATTTATTAATGATGTAATATTAATTTCGTAAAAGAATAACTTTGTTTTCATCTTTAAAGTATAACTTAGTAAATAATAAAATCTTCGTTAAAATAATTTTTAATATTTAGTTATAATTTTAGGTAAAGTACATTTAACTATTTTTAGATGTATATAGTTAAAACTTTCTAAGAATAATTTCGCACTCATTCACTCATTATACCTACGTTCACATTTGTAAAATACTAATAATACTTTTAAAACTGACAAGTTCTGTTATAATAATGTTAGTAAATAAAACTAATATTAATAATATGTATGAGGCTTTATTGAAAAAATGTGAAAAAGTAAATCAAAAGATAATTGATATGAAAATCCTTAATTCTTAACTTAATATCCATCACGTTGAAAATTTGTACCTTGAACTTTTCTATAAACTTGCACAAATAAACTAAAAAGTATATTCTATAAAAACTATAAAATATACATTAACATTTTTCTCGTAGTATAGAAACATAATATCAATCACAATATATTTTCTATTCTGCCTTACATTTAAATATTTAAAATGTTAAATAATAAAAATATCTTTATATAATATACATAGTAAAATATAATTCTAATTAAAAAGAAATATTTGCTCTTAAAGAATAAACATTCGAATCAAAATTTGATTACGATAAAAATGAAGTAGAAAAATGGATTTCATCTGAAACTTTTTAAAGATAAAATTTCTACTTTCAAATTATTTTGTAGCTTGGTTTAAGTGAACTTTCTTTTCATAATTGTCCTAGAAAAATTAAATTTATTTTAATTTAACTAAATAACATTTGCAATTTTTCTAACGATAGGATTGTTTAATTCTGAAAATATTTTTAATTTCTATAAGTATAATTTTATTTCATGAGAAAAGTAGAAAACTATAATTTTATAATTTACTGAAATAAAATTTCATTTAATAACTTATATGAAAATTTTATATCAAACATTCAATCTGCATAAAAGTAAAGTAAAAGTCTCACTCTTAAGTTTATAAAAATAAGAAACATCTTTTAAAGATCCTCAAATTACGAACTTTACTTTTCATCAAACGTACGTAAATATCCACTATTGATGTAAACTATAAAAATAATTTAAATTCTACATTTATCTTATTTAATATAAAGTAGAAAATATTTTTATGAAAATAATAAAGAATATTTAGTCTTTTAATTTCATTATAATTTCAAATGTTAAAATAAATAGAAAATGAAGATAGTTAAATAATATATTTCTCTTCTGATTCATACCTTTTAGAAAATTTAGACTCGGTAATATTTGATAGAAGTAATGCAAAGAAAAGCAAAAGAAAACATATTTTCGTTATAGATATTAAATAAGTTTCTCTGGAAATATAGCTGAAGAAGTAAACAATTACATTTACTACTCGCGGAATAATTCATTTTTACCAGTATAAAATTTATAAGTTTTTTCTTTAAGAAATCCTCATACAACAGTTTTAGGTCATTTTAATAACACTTAATTAAATAGTTTTTTTATTTAGCTTAATATAATTCATCCTCTGTTAAGCTCTAGAAACATTCAAAACTCAAGAATGAAAATTTTTAAAAATTCCCAGTTAACCGACTCATCACTCATTATTTAAACAAGAAAATTATAATTATTAGAAAACGTACAGTATTTTCATTCGATTAAAAGTTTTACATAATATTTTACATTACTAATTGTTAAGGATCTGGAGACGAAGTTAAGAAGGTGAAAGACAAATAGTTATATCATCAACTAACATTATGAATTGAAAATACTCACTGCACTTATATTATCTTCTTTTAAGAGGATTAATGTAGAGATAATTTTAGATCAGAATTAAACGAGTCATCCTAAATACTTCAAGTATTTTTAAAGTTTGATTTTCTCTCTCTCTCTCTCTCTCTCTCTCTCTATTCATGTTGCTTCCCAATTGTTGTGTATTTTTTTCAGTTCTCCATATGAAGGTGCAGACATGGCTGAATGAAGATCATGGTAGCAATGTCTTCTTAACTTATATTCATATTGAATAAAAAGGGTTTAATAAAATTAGTCAATGAAACTGTAATATATCACTTTATATTTAGAGAAATTCAAGTTTTGAGAAACAATAATTAGACTTTAATCTTTATTTATTTTACATTTTATACTAACTTTAATAATTTTTTATTTTAAAAGTACTCCTTAAACAAGAAAATTTGAATAATGCAAGCGTATCACTCAAAGTTATATTTTATATTTAAATGAAAATTGATCACAAAACTTTACTTGAGTTAGCTTTTAATTTTCTTATATATAATTGGAAATAAGATAGTTCTCTTATATTATAAAATATATATGATTGTGCTAAATTTATGGTATAAAACTTACGATTAATATTTTCATGAAGGATTACCATTTAATGGTAATGTTTAAAAATATGTTATACATTTCCCTAACCATATTAGCCGCTCTCGCCTTTGAGTTTGAAGTTTCCTTAGTAGTCCGATTCATTTTAATTATATTTTAGCTTTTCACGTTTTGCATTTAATGTTTATAGAAGGAGAAATAAATATAAAATATTTCGAATCCAATAAAAGAATAACTGCTTAAGGTACGTTGAAAAGTTTCTATAGCAATCTTCAGACCTATAATAAGTCTTCGTCGCATGCTAATATTATTTTACTAGACAGTTCATATAACACAAGGGCAATGCCCTGGCCGAGTTGGTCTAACGGTTCGGGTAAAATAATCGAAGTCAAAGAGCTCTGGGTCTGGTCAGTAGTTGGAAGGGTGACTGTTGCCGTACTCCAGATGGTGTTGCCTGTGTAGGATCCACCCAGCGTCGTGTGGCAAATTGGGAAGCTTCTTGAATAAAGAGGTAGCGGATTCCGGCCTCGAAAAGCGGCATTAACGGCGAGGAGGAGACGACATGCTGACCATATCTCACCTCTAGGGCATGAGTGCCAAAACCGGCTGGTAGGCCTGAGATGGGCTGTCGTGCCATTATTTTTTTGTTTTTTGTTCATATAACACTCTTTTTATAATTTCACATTTATGCAAGAGATCATGCCCACAGTATACTGTGCGCTTTTTAATTTATTTCAGAATACCTCCTCGTTTACAAACTCAGAAGGATAGCCACTGCCTTTAACTTCCAACTCATGCGCATTTACCTCTTATAAAACATAAATTAGCATAAGCCATATGATAATCCCTTCCCACTACATTTTATATACGAATCATGTTTTCCCCAGTCTACATTCCTATTTTTATTGAATAATTCAGTGATCATTAAATCATGCTGTTTCTAGTAATAGCAAAGATAGTCTAAACATAGAGTAACTAATTTCTGATTTCTCTACTTTAAACATCAAATAGAGGTTTGCCAGATTTTCTGGTGATAACATTACATTTCGTGTTTTCTTTAAACAAAAGTTTTTTGTTCTTCTCTGGGTAGGCGAGACAGCTGTGCTTTAATTGTGCGGCGTGATTAAAAAAGCAGTCAGAACAAAGTAATGGCTTGCTAGTATTGAACTTTAAATAGCCATTGATATTCTAAATAAACCTTTGTATAATAAAAATGTCCAGCATTTCTCTCTGCTTCATCCACTTGTTGTAATATTGAAGAGGTAATTTCTATCTCATCCTCTGTAGCCAGCTATAATAAAGAAAGAAATGTGATTCAATATTTTTGAATATTTCCAAACAATAAAGAAGTGAATATTTTCATAATATAAAGAATAAAGTTAATAGTAGAAGATTAAGATACTTACATTTATATTTCCTTCAAGATTTTCAGCTGGTAATGTTAAAGTCTGTACAACCTCGTTATCTTCTACTGTTAAGTCTGATCATTCTTCTTCTAGGTCCAAGTTGACCCGCACTTTGTTAATTGGTTCCTCTACAACAATGGTCGACTTTCGATTTAGGTTGGCACTCATTACGATATTTTCGTCATAAAAGAAATAATTAATTAATCAATTACATTTTGCTACCTAACAATATGTTCTTATTTCTACTGATAGAATATAAAAATGATTTTACTAGAGGTGATAATTTTCTTTATAGATTTTATCGTAGTGTTTTGTAATTATATCTTTAGAAAGCTAAGGTAAATTATACATACATCTATTTAGTTAAAAAAAATGCTCTACATGCTCTGTGTATGCTCTAGTCATAAAAAGTATGTACATTACTACTAATCATTAGAACTTTGGTCAACTCATACAAAGTTTTGTATTGTTACTTAATGCTATTTTGCTCTACCCATACTACTCATGATGAAATAAAAAATAACTTAGTGTACTACTTTTAATTTATTAGGGAAAATGGATTTTGTACTACTATAGTATCGACTTCTTCCTAACTATTAGATTTTTACCTTTTTCGATTCACTTTGAAATCTGCAACTAAGTTGCAGATCGTTTTATTCCAGTCGATTGAAAATAGAAGACGTCTGGTCTAGTATATATATCATAGAAATAAGAAACACTCCTTTCTTTTATCCGTTTACACTGATTCCCATTAAATTATGAAACATTAAATAAAATAATAGGTAAATTAATGTAGAATCCAATGCTTCATTGAAGGTTTACCATTTTCCTTTATTTGAAAAAAAAAATCAGTTTGAAACAAAAACAGTTATTTTTCGTACGATGCTTTATCGCAAACGAAGGGTCATTAGTAGTGCTAATTGCTTACTCTACAATACATTTTCCAACGGCACAAGAATTTATGAGATATATAATTAAAATTTAGGAGAATATTAATTAAATTGACTCCATCCAGATAGTGGAGACAACGATAATAAATACTGTTGTGATCACAGTATTAATTTCTATAACAGGCTTTTCCTTTAAATATATTATATTAAAAAATATGTTTTTACTTTACCACTATTATGTCTTAAATTAGATGTCTTCTATTGGAAAGTTTGAAGGAAAAATAAAAGAAATCCTTAATTTGGACTTTTCATCATATCCTGAGTCCTGGCTAAGTGTAATGCTACATTTTAAACACAAATTTTGAGCTCTCATGATAAATGATTTAAAATATTTAAATATGTTCTATGAAACTGAACTGTAATTGTTTATAATACCATAAAATTTATTTTGAAGAAATCCACAATTAACCACGTCCCTAGTAGAATTGAAACTTCCACCGCCTGCTTTATCAGTTTATTCAGAAAACCATAAAATAATATTGAAGTCTTATTCTCAGGAAGATATTTTTTTCAAAGATACTTGTTCAACGTAAAACTAAACAGTCTGGCTTCCGTCAAAACCTTCAGTTACGTTCAAATTATTGAAGAGCTACTTCTACTTCTTTTATATAAATAAATCCTTCACAATGATAGTGAAATTCTAAGTCCAAGCCAAGAATTTCACATGAAACTGTATTCATTGAACCCAAGGGTGTTAGAGTTAAACTTATTTAATGGCCTACAGCAGGTGTTTAATTCTGTCGCCTTGGGTTTGATTCCATACTTTGCAAGATAATATCCATCAAGGATTGTAATATAATGCGGGAACTCTTGTGCAATAACAATTAATTTACAGCTTTCGCTGATTAAAATATGATCAATAAACGAAGTTCTTTCCCTAGGGGAGATGAAATAAAAGTGCCAATTATTATATCTAGAAAAAATGTGTCTTCTTACAACATAAACCGCATACACTTACTTTTCACTCCTTTAATTGTTAGTGAAAAATCTTATTCTTCAAAGCGTAGAAAGACTAGTATTTCTCCTCATCATCATATGAGATTGTATATATAAAATGTTTTTCTGAAACTTTTTGAATATTTCCCAAAGAGATAATGTTTAAAAGTTAATATTGAAACTGAAAACAGACGCGCGGCAAGACGCCATTGCGTTACCGATATCAGCAGAAGGGATATGGAACTGTTACCAGCAACAGTGACAGAGCCGAGGGACTTAAGGAATCGTTAATAACGCCTGCCATCAGTGTTAACAGCACCAGAGGTAAGAAAGCCCCACATCAGCAGTACAAAGTCGATAGAGCGCGCTGAATATGAAAGAAGCTAAATAGGGCAAAAGAAATCATAGGCATGGAAATGTTTCATTTTGTCATTATAAGATGCCAAATGCGTGCAAAAGATAAAGTGTACAACTTTTTATATTTCCACCCTGGAAGAACGATAATATTATATTGCATTGTTAGAAGAAAGAAACTACTGATACATCGTTGAAATGCAGTTTTAATTATTTTATGATTGGTTCAAACAAAATTTGTTTTTCACAAGATAGAGCAATGAGAATAATAGGAAATCTACTTATGTGCAAAGGAAAAAGGGGACCATAAACAAATAGAAAATGGCTGAATATGTTCATGTTAATTTATCTGAAGAAATTTGAAATTTTTAAAAGAACTAGCATGCTCCAAGAGAAACTACCTGAAAACTTAACTTGAATAGTTCAGTTCTGAACAAGTAATACATAGTTTCCATGCAAAGATGTGATAAGCCATTTATGCCGTTAACCCTGCGTCTCTATATGAAAAATATAGTCTCTAAATGTAAAATTAACATATGAATCCTAACCTTTATAAACAAAATATAAAAAAGTCATAGTAGTGATACTCAAACAGTTTTCTCTGAAAAAACATTTATTATCATGATCATAATTAAAATAAGACCAAGTTTGATCCCACTAAATTTTAGGCCAACATACAATTATTTTCAAAAATCCTAAAAATGGATTTTCGCAAAACTACTGCGTTAGCTGTGTGTTCAATTATAATTGAACTCGAAATCCATTGCTTACATAACGTCTCAGATATTTGTCAAATCCAGTCAAATACATCTTGAATGGTTGAATATTCGAGAGAAAATCCAACTACCATTCTCATAAGAGTGTATATACTCTAGAGTGTCTATTCCAACACACTTCAGCAATCCAACTTGTATCTCTACAGTCTGACAAGGTTTTTTTTCATATTCTTTTGTATCATAAGAAATGCTATTTGCTCCTCGACTTAAATCTACTAAAAAGTATTGATGCTACAATCGCTTTGAAGTATTTTACCTGCAAAGGCAATAATTTTTTTAAATAAGCTGACAATTGCAGTGTATAGCTACGAAGAAACCCATACTAGTTTTCGACTATGTCGGATAATGCGTATATTATGTTTGACACGGGTAGGCCTAACTGCATGGAAGCAGAATATTCTACAAAATCTTATATTCAAAACCTCCTTTCAATAATGGATCCTTGAAATATATTTAAACATATATTCGGTATCTATGAGCGATAACCTATGATACTTTTAATTTATGAAGAGAACTTCAAAATGTGCTATTTGCTATACTTTCTCCTAACGATTTATTTGAATTAAAAATGATTCTTCAAATATTTCTGAGAATATTCTAGGAATATTCAAGGTATATTCTAAGAATATTTTGCAAATACTGCATTGCAAATATCTTTAAATATTGTGCTGGTCTTCTGCCTGGCCTTACTAAATATAAATTAATTGGTTCTAATTGTAATTCCTAATGGTCTAAGCTATCTAACTCAGCACGAAGTATACTGCACATCTTTAAAATAACTGACGGCTTAAAGTCATCTTTTATAAGTGACTTCCTCAAAATATGACCGGAAAACAACTGTTTTATGTTGTCTGTCGTATATGACATGGTTTAAATAGTAACTCCTTTACACATTGTACAGAAAAACTTAATCACCTCACTTCTGAGAAAAAATAATTCAATTCCAAATAAATGTTAAGTACTAGCAACCCTGATTTTAGCAAGCAGCATGATAAGTTAAGTGTAGGGAACTTTATTTTCTAAAATAATCTGGTTTCAGAATTTCTAACTTCAACAAAGGGTAACTATGTTCGGAGAAGAAAGTAACTTTTAGAACTAATGATACTGTTCATCATAAATAAAATAATATCCTATGGCAAAGGTTTATTACTACAGTAAAGAATTTCAGTCTGACATTCGTGAAAGACTGTTTCCTGAACACCTCGAACGACCAATGTATATGGATTTTAAGTGCTATGAATAACTGCTATTTGGAACTGTTATTTTTATAACCTTTTAGCGAAACGGTTATCCTAACAGTGATTTGTAACAGTCAGAGCGTAACAGTTACTTGTATTTTGTCATGTTCTTCAGTAGAATTTTGACAGAAAAAATAAGGTAAAATCTCGATAAAAGTTTTCTACAAAATATGTTTAAAAGATGTTTCATAGTGTGTACAATAACATATTAAATTTTCGTGGGAAGTTTTTTTTACTCCTTCACACCTTCTGGTCTCAAATTGTCAGGAAAATGGAACAAAAAATGTTGAAAAAAGCTTTTCTACAAAATACGATTAAAAGAGGTTTCAAAGCATGGGCTTTGAAATATATTAAATTTTGTCGGGGAAAAATTATTAGATCCTCAGTTTCCTCTCTGCTTGGAGAAATTTTCACCATAATTTCAACTCATAATCTTTTAAGGAACTCACTCAAGATTCTTTCAACACTACATTTTACAAAGTTCTCAAAACATTTTAAGATATTTTCATTTCGTACAAATTTACAAAAATTATGGGGGTTGCTTTCCAAAAATTAAGAAATATGAATTCACACACACATGTACTATGGATATGGAGGTACAAAATGTTAATTTTGTGAATGTTATGAAAAAATATTAACTAATGTTAGGTGCTACTCATAGTCAGTTCGAGTTAGTTTGAAACTATCACTGCCGTTTAGGTTATTTTTGTTAGGTTCCATAATTTTTTGCGCTGAGCAACGGATAGCAACTACTAATATGCAATCGGTAAATTAACAAGCAATTGCCATATCAAGCTGATGACGCTCGGTTACATGTCTTTGGCTTTTGACAGTATTACTGATGGATGTTTAGGTGTTATTTTAGCAAATTATTATTATTATGTAAGTTAAATCCTGTATATGTCCTTTGCTTTTGATCTATTTTACATGTTCCATGTTAATCTGCTATCCAGTCAGCGCTAAAGCAATAAATAAAAGATTATGGGTTCAAATCCCGCCTGTGGCATGTATATTTTTAATTTTAGATTTTTACAATGTGACAGGCAAAATAATTAAACCAAAGATAAATTTTTATCTTAGACTGTTAACCAATGGTCGGTAAGGCAGCGACTCCAAGGTCCTAGGTTTAAATCTCACCGGGGTCATGAAAATTACTAATTACGATTTGCATACAAAATGAACTTTATGCAAGTAAGGATTTTATGTTAGACTGACAACCATTAGTCTGTAAAGCAACGAATTGAAGGTTCAAAGTTTAAATCTCACCTTTAGCTTGGATATTTCTAATTACTCATTTTATCTAAACAGTTCGTACAAAATAAAATTTACCAAAGCTAAATTTCAATGTTAAATTGGTATCCGTTCTGTCTGACGCCAATAACTTCAGTGTTCAGGGTTTTATTTCCCTTAGGACTGTGAAATCAGCTTTCAACTAACGATTTCCTTCACAATCATTTCCATCAGGAAAAGATACCAAAGATGTTCAATCTTGATCCATGAGCGTGCCGACCAATTTTGTGGTAACTGTCAAGTAATGTCTCCGAATATCATCGTTCCGAGACTACCAATCAGGTCTAAGTAAAAGTTGCCTAAAAGCCATAAATAAATAATTAAATTGTCCTCATAAATCAGTTGCAGTTCCATAAATATAGAAATATATACAAACTTAAGCAGTGGTTTTAAAATAACGAAAGCCGATACAAAGAGTTTCAATAACGTAAGGAACAAAACTTATACACATCGTTATACTACTGATTCAGCCAAGGTTAGATGAATGCTTTCAAAAGTATAAGAAATTAAGTGAATCTACTTTTTATACACTTCTTTATATTTCTGCGTGTGGCCACACCAGCCAGAATTTCTTTAAAGTTCTTAGAAAAATATAGTTATTCATGGAAAGAGCTAAACTAACCTAAAAACGATAGCAAATTAACTAACATATTTCAACCTGGTAGGTAAACGAGAAGTGTACAAGAAGCAAACATCTTATGAATGCTTCTAAAAGTATATATTCGTAGAGTAATTTCAAACAAAATACATTCCTCACTTCAAACAGGACTCAACAATCACTTCTGCTGGTGGAAGTCGTCGGTTCGATCCATGCTTATACCATGTCCGTTTTGTGATGTACAAACACCGTTTGCATGGATATTGTTAAGCAATACCTCGACGTTTTCCCGTTTTCTCCCACTTTTTCATTTCACCATTAATAAACATTATTTAGCGTTTCAGAAATCGATACGACCTGAGCCAAAGATATCTTAAGAACATAAATAAAAAATATTTCGCTAACAAGTTATGATTCAACTTATACTGGCCTAGTCTATCCTATTTTTAAGTGAACCCTAGGAATTTTTTAGTTTACAGATCCTGCACAGAATGTACAAATCAAATATTATTTATGAAATAGACCGAAAATCCAGTTGTGCTTTTAAATACAGTGATCCATGGTAGCCAAGTTCCTACACCGCCATTGCCAAGTTTCATTTCTACTCATTAAAATAATAAAGACCGACTGCATAGCCGTGGATGAGGAATAATGAATCCGGTCTATGCCTAAAGGTGTTAAAACTAAATTTAAAATCCAAAGATATTTAATTAAGAAACTTAACTCTTATCACAACTGATCGTTCTGACTTTTTCTCCAATGATTTGATCAATAAAAATCTGAAAATAAAAATTATAGTCTAAGTTTTTAAATATGAGTCTTATTTCTAAGTGAAATAAATATTATATAAGAACATTGTTTCCAAAATTAAAATCTTGTATTCTACTTAGGGGTTCAATAAAATAAATGCAGAGTAAGGTATTCAACGTGTATTTTAAGTTTAGGAGGCGCCAATGAATCTCAATTTTGAAAGCCTACCATAAATTGGTAAATCTTCCGCCTAACAGAGTCTCGGGCCCGAGGGAGTAATAAATATTTTAAAAATCATAGTGGGCATATTTTATAGTTACAACAAGCGCCTAAATATATTCCCATTATGTTGAAAAGCAATCGTTCGGGACGATAATGTGATTTTTAAAAATGGGAATAAAAATTGTACAAGAAGTATATTTCCCCATTTTATCTTCATATTACCATCTCTAACCATAAATTAATGGCTTTCAGTGTTGTCCAGGAACATAAACACTATAAACTTCTACCGAAATTTTCAATTTCAGTACTATGAAATGGAGCCATCTATGTATTAGTCTTTCACAGTACTCCGACTCAAATCCTATTAGTTCAAATCTAATGCCAATCATATTTCAAAAAGCCAACACCGACCACAGCTCATTTCATAGCATAAGTTAAAAATATGTGTAGCCTGCTCAACCTATATTTAATTCCAAAGAGCTTCTGTGTATAATTGGCGAGGAACACAAGTGGCAATGATCTTGGGTTCGACTCCCAGCACAGACACGGGTAATGGTAAATTGTCACCGTGCATATGAAATAAACTTTAGGTCTACAGATAAAATAAAATATCATCTTCAAGTAATGGCGAATCGCGACAGATCTTTGAACAAAGCATGTATCCAGCAATCATCAAAGGATGTAAATTTTGCCTCGCAACGGTACAGTGTACGTTGCACATTCCAGAGATACTATGTTGGATTCTTAAAGAGAACCATTCCGATTACCAAATTATTAATAAAACGTTAAAACTGCGACTCAACAACGAGTCCATGATTGAAATAATTAAAACAATTCGTAAACCGTTTCACAAAATAATGTTTTGTACCCGCCAAAGAAATGTATTGAATCAAACAACGCAATCAAAATTATATATGTAAATTCCAAAATAATAAGAGCATATGCCCACTTGAGTCGTATAAAGCAGATGTAAATGTTAACAGAAAAATATTTAAAATCAAACGTACCCTGTTCGAATCCCAGCTGTGGCATGAATGTTTGTCATTTAAACTAAATGTTAAGTTCACGATCAGAGTATTTATTTTTTTAAAAAAATCAAAAAATAGAAAATGAATAAAATTACATACTTTATCACCAATAATATAGCCGTAGATTGAATTTCCAGAACACAATACGAAATCTCAAAAGAAGAATTCGTCTGCACAGTTCCAAAATGAAGCTAAATAAAGAATACGGCTACAAGGGTCACTTGCGAATATTTATAGAAGTGTAAATCGTCTGGAACCTTCCACAACATTCTTTTTCTTCAGTGACCTAAAAAAATCTTTCTCGAAACCTTCTTTCCCGATTTAAAATTATTCGAGAACCATCCACGGCATCTTTAAGCAACGGTATTACTGGAGAGTTTCAACTATTTCTTTTTCTCCCTTAAAGTTATAAACCCATATCTATTTTTCTATCACCTTTACTCATATGCTCTTACTCAAAACTGATGAACCATAAAAATCTGACTATTTTAATTGACGTTCAGTATATCTTTTTACACCATGTCAACAAATTGATGGATGTTTATGAGACCTCTTCAACTAGCTGCTTATTTATAGCAGTGACCTGCGAATTCTTAATACTGAATTTCAAAGCGCGTACGGTTCTCCTCCAAAAAAAATTACTAGCAAATGTTCCCCAAGAGTTGTTTACATATACTCCAGATGGCGCCTGCAATCTAAAAAGGACAAAAATATTTGCGCTCAGTTCTTTTTCAATAAGACAATATAGCAAGCATACAATACAGCATAACGGTTTCCCCAAAATAACAGTAAGCCTGCAATAAAATTATATTGGCTTGTTTCAACCAGAATTTCTCTTTCTAAGAGCGAAAGAATATGATCTCAAATGTCACTTTCTTCTTCAGGTGCGTACTTACAACAGATTTATTGTGTTAGTCTTAGTGCAAAATCTAACGAAAGCTATATACCTGCATATTTTAAAATACAATTTTCATTGAAATATAAATAATATGGTACCTGCAAAAACAATTCAATACCAACAAAAAGAAATCAATACAAGATTTTTCCAACAGTCAACGAAGCGGATTCCGCAAAATAACGGTGGTCCGCCATAAAATTATATTGGCAGAAAAAAGCAACCACAATTTATATTTTCTACACCCCCCGTAGAACACTTAGAAAACTAATTTCCTATTGGCTAAGGAAAAATCTCTATTCGCTGACGCAGACCATAGTGAGGTTAACAAAATCTTGTTTCAAACAAACTACCACTATGACACAACAAGGCAACAAGTGCACATATCCCTCTTCCAGTATTCCCAATGAATGAATCCACTGAAGATTATATAAATAAATGAAGAAATTTTATCCAAATTATTCTACAGTTTTCGCGGTTGGTAAATGACTCGTAGCAGGCGTTTCATATCGGGTCTTACGGTCTCGCAATCGGAGCAGACAATGGTGAGCGACAACAGTACAACAGCATGCCGGATGACAATAAATATTGAAAATAATAATAAAAAATCAATTAATTCATTGTTTATCACATATCTCGTCTTCTATTAAATATACAGCCTTCAAAGTTCTAGGGTACTTCGCCTTACTCCTCTACAATACCTCATACCAAATAGTCTGCTACATACATTCCTAAAGACCATAAAACCGGTTTGAAATTGTAAGGATGTTGTACATATGCTACTTTAGTAGTAGTAATTTGTTGGGATGCTAACGCTGGATAGTGAAGTATATTTATTCTCATGTACAAGATCTAAAAAGTACTGGGTAAGAAGCTTGTATGTGCATTTTCTAAATAATAATAATAATGAATTTGCACTCGTAACAGATACTGCACAATGACAGCTAACACCTCGGAAAGCGTCAATCCAAAGACGCAAATAATCATCAATTTATCTGTTTTAGGAATATGAAATATATGGAAGTAAATGGGAGAGTTAGACGTTAAAATTAATTTTATGAAAAATCAGCTTTCATGCACATACCCCCAATTACCTTTTACTCTTCATTCGGAATTTTTCATATATATATATATATATATGGTATTTCGACACACGCATTTTTCGTGATGTACCTAATCTGACAATCATTGCCTTATGTATACAGAGGAATTTTAAGCGGTAATCCCATAAATTGTATCAAGATTTATATATTTTCTAGTTAGAAACACATAATTCTTTATATATAAACGTTTTAAGAGGTAATTCATAGTTTCCTAATTTCTAAATAGAGTTAAGGTATTATTTTCACCTAGTTGGGAAATAAGTTATATTAGCTATTTTCACAGCGAAAATGAGTGATGTCATATTCGTTTGTTGAATCTTACCTATTTTACCCATGTTTACAACTTCTATAAAATACGACTCAGTTTTGTACTCTTTACGGAATTATTTTATATTTTGGGTCTAAATCAAAGGAAATATGATCAGAGAAATTAGAATACCCGTAATTGATGACGTCATACACCTACGTAATTACGAGTATTTTAATTTCTCAGCTAAAGTATGCAATATCAAAATCTCAGATAGTTTATTTAACATACATTCGCAAGTATTATTGGAGCCGCTTTCCAAAATTTCATTATTGCTTATCACTTGTCCAGTATCTTCAAAAATATGAAAACTGTCTCTCTCTCTCTCTCTCTCTCACACACACACACACACATACATCTATACACCGCGCACACACGTTCTAGGTACGGATCTCCCTTAAAACTATTTATTATATTCAATAGTATAGTCGATAAAGAATATTCTATCTTACGTCTGAATATATTATATCTTAATTTAACTTTTGTTTTGCATTTATGTAGTGAATTGTGTATTGGAAGGTTATTATTTTGTACTATTTCCCTATATGGAATATGTTCGATATCATTGAAAATACATTATATACTTCCATGCTTATTTCATTTGCATCCCAGAAGTGTAATTAATAACCAGGAAATATAGCATGTAATATGATATTGGTGCGCATTGATATTTAGTTCAATTAAGCATTAAGAGAAAGCATTAATACAAATCTTATTATCCACAAGCTAGCTAACTTTGCTAACAATCGTTTGTTCATAGGACGCATTAAGCTATTAACATTAAAGTACTGAATGTCGTGAATAAAGCATAAAAGAAATACCTGAATAATAATAATTTCGTCCTACTCATATTCTCGTTATTATTCTCATTGTTTTACTACCTTGTTCAAGAATAAATATTTACAGTTGTTAGAATATAATTTCGATATTAATTTATAGTTAAATAATATTAACTTCGAGTTTATATTAAAGGTATTTCTGTGATCCTTGAGTAGGGGTAATTTTCCTACTCTAAAATATTTTATTGTCAAAGTGAGCATAAGAACTTTATTTCGTTTTTACATCTCTATTTTATTTATTTACATAATTATTTTTCTTTACATAATATTACAATAAATTTAATATAAAATCGAGCCCAAACGAGCACTAACTCACACTATGGGGCAATATACGTATTGATAAAGAAAAGACCTAAAATTTACATAAATTTTGTATATTAAATTCCTCACCAGGAGGTCAAGGAAGTTAGTTAAGCTAACCTCTATACAAGTTCCAGAAAAATTTCTTTACATTTTTTTTTAAATCTAATTTCTGATCTTATACCCTTTATGCTGTTCGGTAAATTGTTAAAGTTTGAATTAGATTATACTTAACTCCATTTATACCCTAAGTTTTGATATCATTTGTATCAATGCTTATTTGGTTCATCTGACTTATATTATATGTATGCACTTGTTTTCTTTTTACTAATAAAAGATTGCTATGGCTAAGTCCAGATATTGTTTTATGAACATAGATACAGGGGAAAAAAATCTTTAACAGCATTTCAAACGGAACAATATTTATCTCACAAAACAATTCCTTATTTGGATAGTATAGAGAATACTCATACATTACTCTTATCACTTTCTTTTGGAGCATTACAAGTTTTTGTAATTTAGTTTTATTTGTATGATCCCAAATTGTACATAAAAATAACCAATTACTTTGTATATACGCATTATACACAAGATTTTTAACATTTATTGAGATAACATTTTTGAAACGATTTAATATTCCAGCTATCGAAACTATCTTTTCTAAATTATAAATATGAGGGTCCCAAGATAAATCTATTTTCAATCCCATATACTTTGTACATTCAGGTCTTTTCAGTATTATATTTTGTGATTCAATTTTATCTGGAACTTCTATTTTTACTAAAGGTTTATGAAATATTATAAAGTTTGACTTTTCAGAATTTAGCAACAAAGGGTTAACACACAACCAATTAAATAAGATAGATATATCTTCCTCCAGGTTTGCCTTCAATTGCTCAATTGAATCTGCATTATAAAATATAGCACAATCATCAACTAATAGTACAATTTGTGATCTTAACGGTAAGAGGTGTATATCATTCACGTACACTAAAACTAGCAAGGGACCAAAAACAGATCCCTCAGGTACTACATACTCAATTTTTAAATCACCACTTTCTTTGCCATTTGCTAATACATACTGAAGCCTATTCGATATATACCTACTAAACCAATCGAGAGATATCCCTCTAAATCCTATATTCTCTATTTTTTAACAACGTGATTAATAGTATCAAAGGCTTTTTTCAAATCAATAAAATTTCCAGCTGCTAATTTTTTGTTATCAAAAGTTTCCTGTATATCTACTATTATATCAGTCACTGCATTTACAGTCTCTGATTTTTTCCCTAAAACCATATTGATATTCATAAAAATAATTAATAGAATTAACGTATTTCAACATTCTATCATGTACACATTTTTTCATTAATTTTGCTATAGAACTGGTTATAGAAATTGGTCTACAATTATTATGATTTAGTTTGTCACCACCTTTATAAATTGGTATCACCTTAGCTATCTTACACAATTGCAGAAATGATCCCATAGAATAATTTTACTCAAATCACATGATTATTTACGCATTCAGTTAAAATAATATATGCTTATGCTTAATTATACCAGTGGTTTATAAATTGAGCCTTAGTGTTTAATTATACTAAAAATTTCCATTTGTGGCCTATATAAGCTAAACTATAAATGGTAACACATCGTAACTCACTGATAGCGTTAAGTAGTTCATAGATACATTCATAATTACCTTTGATATGAAGTCAGTAGTCATACATCATTATTTCAATATGTAAATTTACGATATTCGACAAATCTCTTCCTTGGAGTATTTGTTTTAAATAGTGATCCAAATTGGACGTTTAAGAATTGGATTTAGAACATCGGAAGAATACATAGTTGTAAAAGAATTGAAAAACACATACTTGAAGATTTTGTTATCATCATTGAGATTGTGTTTACATTTTTAATATATAAATTCATGCCGACATAACGATAAAAAATCAAATTTATATTTATCTGTATCCGAGCATATGTGCACTATACGAATTGTATCCATCACTGGTATTGTGTGAGGTATATCTTCACGAGTGGATAAATACAATATAGTAAGTAATAGTAAATACAGCGATAGTAAGTACATACGTCAGGCATTTCTTGAGTTTTCTATATTGGAATACTGGAAATATCTACTAACTCAGTTTTTAATATTCGTTCATATTTTTGCTATTATTACTGAGTTTTGCGATTTAAGGCTTTATCCCTCTTAAGGTTGAGAGAGTACGATCCACATCTTATCTCTAAGACTCTGCTGATCGCTTGTTGAGAGAAGTAAAACAGACAGTAAGGCTCGTACATATAACACGCCGAACTGTAACATTAAACAATATGCGTTAAAATGGTACTTTCTCACATCACACATATTGAAGAATATAATATATACGTACAATGTATATCTGTTGTTCTAATTGAGCTATCGAAGTGGAATAAACGATGATTGGCTGAGGATGATAGACTAAGTTGCGATTCCAATCAAAGTACCCATAAGGTGTCACGAGATACACATTGCGGAGGGAATCTGACTTCATATCTGCAATAACGAAATCATATCAGATAACAAATGCATGCATATTTTGTATGTGTGTCTCTGTCTGTTATTTCCGATATCAATTTTAAAGTGCACAATAGTCTGGGCAACTAGTGAAATATAGGTCTATGCATAAATGCTATTGCGCGGTATTAGGGTATGACGTTCTAGATGGACAACCACAAATATAATGGAATATGACGTCATATATGTTCATTGAAATATCTGGCATTCTAATTGACTTGTCGGTTACTGACTCAGCGTGGCAGGCGAAGCCTGTAAGTCCACCGAAACTAACGATAACCACTTGATACAGCTCTCCGCCTCCAACTTGGCTTCCCCCGATTTACTTGATGTGTCGAGCTGGAATAAAAGTTGTATAGCTGAAAAGGGCACAGGCAACTTGAAATTGCAATCACGACAAAGATAGGATATGTTTTCATACAATTTCCAACCACCAATTTTAACATTATGCGTACTGTGTGTAATTTATATCCATATGTAAAAATAATGAAATCGAGACGACTAAGGTGGGCAGGGCATGTAGCTCGGATGGGGGAAAAACGAAGATTATATTCTATCCTGGTTGGAAGGCCCGATGGAAAGAGGCCATTGGGAAGACCGAGACGTCGTTGGGAGGAAAATATTAGAAGAGATCTTCGAGAAGTATTTGTTCGTGATGAAAACTGGCTTGATACTGCCCAGGATAGAATCCAATGGTGAACGTTTGTTACTGCGGCGATGAACTTGCGAGTTCCATAAGCCATAGAGTTAGTTAGTTATATACGGGAAAACAGGTTACACCGGGACCACCAAACGTCCCCCACATCCACAGAGTGCCATTTTCACTATTTAAAAATATGAAATTATGCTAGAGACGTGGAATAAACGGCGTTTGGCTCAGAATTACACCACGAAAATAATAGTTATCTAAGAATAGGAAAAATGTTGTCATTTGTTAGTTACGGCCGTTTTTTTCTTTCTTTCTTTTTTTTAACAAAAGATTTGAATGTCTCGCGTTCTAATTGTTGCATCAACATGGAATAAACGATATCTTGCTCAGGATTTCATCCAAATTTTTACGTAAAAAAATTATGACGTCACAAACTCCACGCCACCATCTTGTGAATTTAATTTCAATATTTCGCATTCAGATAAGGAATGTTGAGGTGGAGTAAATGATTTGCTGTTCAAATTGTCATATCACACATGATTAAGGAAACGTAAGACATCTTAGGGCAATGCGTTCCATGCCACAAAAATGTAGTTCAACACAGGTAACCCCTTAGGCTTCTAGTTATTCTTCTCTCACCTTACTCATATCCTAGTTACTTGGATGTAAACAACCCTCATTAAAATGAATTTGTATTTGCGACGATAATCTTACTTCGGGCAAAATAATCGGCTTCGCACTATAAACGAATACTCACTCAACTCAATTTTGTATACATCACCAAAAATGAATGCGTGCTAGTGTATCTTATATAAGGTGGGATGAGTTTTGTACACTAATTCAAAATAACATACAAACTCATCTGCAACATCGTCACTAGTTTGTAATACTTTACTTGTAATGCTGTAAACACGTGGTTAACAGAACTTTTACCTTTCAATTTTCCATAGACCTCGAAAATAATGCGATGCTGTGTCTAATACTTTTCTTTACTTATTTACATAAGTATCATAAGTTTTTAGGTTTCATTATCTTGGTAGCTTTTATAAGTTTTTTATACATTAACTAATTTTTTTTTGGAATATTTCATACGTTTTCAATTATATTCTTTTTCTTGTAGTACAGTAATAATTTCTTTCGTGAACCAAAAAGGATTTTTATCATTTGTATAGAACTTTTTCACTTGTATAGTTGCACTAAATACAAAATCGGCTCTATCGTAGAAAAGGTTTGCTAAAGCTCTCTAGCATACGCTACCTTTCAATGGATTAATTTGAATTGTATTTATGGCCTTTAGGCATCTGAGGCTCAGCCTGAGATAGAGCATGGGAAAGGATTCGGAAAAGTGTAGGCCTGGGACTATGTTGAAGGTGCCATCCCGGCATTTGCCTTGTGACTGAGGAAACCCGTAGAAAAAACTCAGCCAGTTTGGTCGGCCGCTGGGATTGAACCCATGACCCCCGAATGATACGCAAACGCTCTACCACTGGGATACGGCGGCTCGGTCTCAATGGATTAAATTCCGAATCAGTAATCAGTAGCAAATTGAAATATTCGCATTGTGATTAATATTACGTTGTGATTTTGAGATTTCTCATTTTGTTCAAACAATATGAAAAAATAAATCACATATGTTAGAAGTGCTCTACTTAGAAACGTATACGGCAAATAACAGTCTGAGAAACGATAAAACGAATTAATGAGAAATAGAAAGATTTGCAGAGACACAAGGAGAACAACGCTCAGGAAACAAAAGGAACTATTGTCTTGTCATATGTAAATACTGTTAGTAACCAAATAGGAAGAGTTCTGAAAACGTAGAATCAGAAAAATACATAAACCACTGGCAAAAACAAAAAACAAATTGCTATATGTCAAAGATGGTCTCCAATATAGAGTTTCTGGTGTACACAAAATCAACTGTAATTGTGGGAAATTGTACAATCATTTGCAATAATAAGTGGAGGTTGGAGTTATAAGAAATAATAACTCTTTCCTCCAGGAGAATTTTTTCACTGTACGCCTAATAGTTAAACAACCAACATGAGAGAACAAATATGCGCCAAACATTGCATGTCAAGATATTTCTCCATTTGAGGGAAGAAAGAATGAATCGTTGCGCATCATTTAGGGAAAACGAGATAAATGGGCAGAATTTCCAGTCACGTTAAATTTTAAGAGATGTGAATTAATAGAAAGAAAAGGAAAATACTTATACGGACATCATGCAGGAATCATCTTTATGAAATGTAACAAAACTTGTCTTGTTCGAACACACATACACACGCGCGCGCACACACACATAGAGAGAGGGGGGACGGGAGAGAAAGAGAACATACACAATAAAAGAACAAAAGCGGAGAAAAAGAGGAAGAACAAACACGAAAAGATCTAAGACACGATAAATCCGAGGAAATTGATATTAATCATGAAAATATTTCATTGATGTATTACGGCCACATACATAGTTATTAATCTCTCCACTGTTCAATGAATTGCATTTCGTAGGCAGGGTATCATTCTCACACAAATGTATTTTTAGAAAAGTCGTGGCTTAGCTGGGAATCGAACCTAAATCTACAGACTGAAAGTCCAACACGTTAACCCCTATACTCCATCACACTTAGCCTCCTACTTACCAAGATCGTTTTAGAATTGTACTTGTCATCGTCAGAAGAAAGAAATTCTCACCAGTGGAGTGGGAAAGTCTTACTTTGTATGCCTGCTTAGAAGGTTGCAGGGCCAATCTCAGTTTGACGCAATAGTACAAACATCTTGGATGCTTGGTCTCAAATTCTACACTTTAGGCATTTCATGAAAAGAACTTACTTACCGACTAGTAGGAAAAGTTTTCTGTCCCGAATAGGACACGAACTCACGTTATATTTGCGTTGATTTGAAAGCAAACGTTTTAACCATGAACTATTTTTAAAACTGAGAAGATATTACCACCACCAGGAGCCTGTTTCTCAATAATACTAAGCTACTATTACGACATACACTAGTTACCAGCTACAATTCTAAATTTCAAAAGTTCTAACAATTTCTGATTCTCGAAAACAATTTCCACCACTAGTAGCTTATAGATTATTTTCACAAGTCACGTGACCAAACTCATCAATTGCCACCCACATGCAGACTCCCAATGGGAATTTCTCCCTCAACCCCATGTTAATTCGCACACTGAACAGGGGCCGTAAGTTTAGCGTATCTGACTTCTGTGAATTTGAGTACACTTTACAAACCTTGGGGAGTCGCAGAGGTTGGGTTAAAGTTTTTACTTACGACAGCTTTTCTGAATCCCTTCCAAGGATTACTCCTGTGCTCGTGACGGATTTTGACAAAATTGGATACTGGAGCACAGGACTAATATATTGGATTTATCACGTTATTTTCTTATCAACAACATATCATCCCCAGTAAAGATACCTTAATTTGCACACTGTGGCAACCTAAAAGTTTTTCCAGATTATGTCCTCAACAAGCACCGGGATGATACCATCAACTTAGGTCCTGGGCGCATACTTGCAGTATCGAGCAGCCATCGCTTAGTGGTACGCCTCGGGCATGAATGTTTGAGTGTGTGATTTTAACTTAATTCTAAAAATATCAGTCTATAGACCTTAAAAAGGTATACCAAATTGAACAAAGAATCTCGCTTTAAGTGAACAAAGTTTTAAAAAATTGTAGAGTGTTGGTTTACCATTCGGAAGGTTTTGGGATCGATTCAAGCGGCCAATCATTCTAACTGCTGTGATGGTGCCTATAAAATAGGCCCTGGCCGTCTACTTTCCAATACACTCTCCCAACCCTATCCCGGCCTGAGCCTCAGAGACTTAAAGGCCTTAAAATAAATTTTAAAAATCCTTGCAGGATCCTTTTACCCCATCCTATCTCGAGCCAGTCTTATGCTTAAACGCCATAAATAAATTCACACATGCACACAAAATCATATACTGCAGATGTGAATATAAGTATTATATTATATTGGGTGTCATGAATTGTAAGGTACTTCCCATTCATTCTTCATTATCAATTCTCAGTGTTAGAGCGTTGGCGTAGGATTCACGAGGCCGTAGTTTCGAACCCCTTGGCCGACCATCCTGACTGAAATTTTTCTAGGTGTTTTCCTTAGTCATACCAGGTAATATATGTATTACACCTTCAACATAGGCCCTGGCCGACACCTTCCCGAATCCTTTCCCCTTCCCTTTCACGGTCTGAGCCTTACATGCCTAAAGGCCATAAATAAAATTAAAATTCATTATCAATTCATAGGGCGTAATGTTAATTACAGGACATATAGATTAAATCTAATTTTAATATATAGTAGTAGATGAAATTCACAAGTAGAAGCAGAAATGTAAACTAAGACTCTTACTATTAGTCCATCACTTTCCTATTACGTTTAGTGAAAATAAAAAAATATATATGTTTCATCTGTGAGATTCGTGCCCTTGCCGGCAAAACTAGATATGTTCATAAGAAGCGTGCTTTAGCTACCACCCGACCGCGCCAATGAAATGTAGTGCACAATCAAATACTGATATTGCCGTATTTGTTTCAGTCATATCTGTTCTTTAAAATTAGTTTTTGATGTCTAAACTAACTCATGTGTGTTATGCAAAAGTTGATATTAACAAAGTCATCAAGTAATGACGTATATATCTAGGCGTATGTTTCTTTCATGTTTTAACTTCTGAATCACAGAGCGTATAACTTACGGGTCGTATCAAAGTTTCTATATTCTCTACGGTCAGGTGGTATTATACACTGGTGAGTTTGATCACGTGACTTGTGATTGTTTTTGAGAAACAGAAATTATTAGAACTCGTAGAATTTAGGCTTGTTGCTGGTAACTAGTGAACTAGTAGATTAGTATTGTTGAGAAACAGGCCGGTTGTGGTGTTTTAATAAAACAAATCTTGGCAATATCTTCTCAGCTTTAAAAATAGTTCATGGTTAAAACGTTTGCTTTCTAAATTAGCTCAAAAATAACATGAGTTCGAGTCCTGGTCGTGACAGAAAACTCTCCCTGCTAGTCAGTAAGACAATAGTAACTGATAGTTACATCAAGCTGAGAGTGGCCTTGGGAAAGCTTCTAAACAGACATACAAAAAAAATCCACTCCACTGGCGTGTATTTTCTTTTTTCTGACGAAGACAAGTACAATTTTAACACAATCTTAGTAAGCAGGAAGCTAAGTCCGATGTAGAATAGGGGTTAACGTGTTGGACTTTCAGTCTGTAGATTAGGTTCGATGCCCAGTTGAGCCACATTTTAAAAGATATACTTCTATCAGAATGATGCCCTGGCTGCGAAATGCAAGTCATTGGACAGTAGAGAGATTAATAACTATGTGTGTGATCGTAATACAACAATGAAATTGTTTCATGATTAATATCTCTTCCTTTAGTTCTCTTTCTCTCTGTTTTTGTTCGGTTATTGTGTATGTGTAAGTTCTCTCTCTCTCTCTCTCTCTCTCTAGTTATGTTGTATTGCTTAAAGAAGATTCCTGCATGATATCCATACAAGTATTTTCCTTTTCTTAGTATCAATTCCTATCTCTTAAACCTTAACGTGACGGTAATTTCTGCCTATCTATCTCGTGGTTCTCTAAATTATGTACAACGATGCATTCTTTCTTCCTTCAAATGGAGAAATATCCTGGCATTCCATGTTTTGGCGCATGGAGGGAAGAACTATTATATCTTATAATTCTAACCTCCACCTATTATTGTAAGTGACTGTACATCTGTCAGACAGGAAGAACTATCGAAACTAGAATTAAAGAGCATCATCTATATTGTAACAAGGGTAACACGGAGAAGTCAGCAGTGTCAGAACACTGGTACATATGTGGAGAACCTATTTATGTCTAGGATACGGAGGAGTTACACAAAGCAATGATTTTGGTGAGAGTTAGAAACGAATCATTTGAAACAACAATGAATAAAAAACTTCAACAAAGATGATAGTTACAAATTAAATCAAATTTGGACGACAGTAATCGCAAATTTCAATTCATAACTTTATCTGAGGATCTCGAAGAATATGTCGAGGAAACAGTTGTTAAGACAATACAATTTTGAATACATGACGTAAAACCCGAATTAAATCCTTTGTTATATTTTTTGGTATCTTTCTTTCTTTCCTGTAATATCAAATTATCAATTGCCTTACTTTGATATTGTGATGTTTACTTAAGATATTGGCGTGTTTTCATATCACTGTCATATTTTAAGCCATAAAAATTAATTTAAAAGATTTTTTAAAAAACATGCTTTTTTAAGATGGACTAAAAAGTAAAAAATAATAAATTGAATTAATCTTATGTATGAATCGGAAAATAAAAGCGTGGGTGCTTTTAGATATTATGATTTTATGATAAGGTAAGTAAAAGCACCCACTTTTTTTTTCCGATTCATAAGATTAATTCAATTTATTGTTTTTACTTTTTGTCCATCTTAAAAAAGCGTGTTTTTTTTAAATCATTTTTAAATTATTTTTTTATGTATAATTGACTAATATTAAACTCCTTGCGAGATAGGTAACCAAACTTAATACAAGAGATGCGGCATTGCGTGCATTTAAGGATCATTTCCAATTATTTTATTTATTAATTAATTACAGTTAACTGGATTATTCTATCGTACATCTAATGATTGAATGTTGTATTTTCATCGGAAGCAAGCAAGTTTACAAAATTTCAAAGAAAACAGATGATGCGAAGTGAGTAAAAATCAATTACAAGATTTGTACCAGAGATGATTACAGAGCAAGTTAATATAAAGCATGTAATAAAAGGAAAACTAATATGGGAACGGAGACGACTAGTCCAGGACAGCGGTGGCAAGATAAGAGACATGTTTTAGCAATAATATGCACTTTTTATCTGTTATGTGCTTCAAAATCTGATGAAAACAACAATACTCGTATACTATACTAATAAAGGAAACACACTATAAATCGAAATGAAGAAGGAAAAGAAATAGCGATTTTATTTCAAAATAAATGTTTAATCATATTATTGTACCTTACTGATATAAATCTTGATCTTATATTTGACATTAACTAAGAGTTAATTTAATATCTTTATTAGGATGCTTTGAACAGTACAATATCAATATAGCACTGCAGCATAAAAATAGACATTGGTTACAGATGTAAGTAAAGAATTGGATACAAAATATCAAAAGAAAATGATAATACCAACTATGAAGTCAGAGTTGTTAAAAAAGATTAAAGTTTACGTTAGAGTACAGTACATATTTAAATTGAATTATCTAATACAAGTATACGTTTAGTAAATACAAATTATAAAATAATGCAGAACATAATGACAAATGTTGAGGTGATCTACCATTCGTTGCAATTAACAATTATTCGATTTAAAAGTACGGCACTTTTGTCAAACGTTGTTACCAACTTGTGCTTTGGAGTGTTGTACAAGGTTATAATAAAACTGACTTTTTCTATAAAATAAGAGCTTTGAGCTGTATTATCCAAAATCTTGGCTAGGAATTTTTGGTCTATGTATTTTCTTCGTTGTTCCAAAGTTTCAAGTTTAAAGGTATTACACCAGTAGCTATATTCGTAGAATAGTATGGTAAATTAACTTCGTAACAAAGCAGTCTAAATATTTTTTTTTAAAAAGATTCAATAGTGTTATTGCTTTTTTTTTTAACCAAATCATTTCACACTGACGTAGCATATTCTAATTTTGCCCTTACAAGAGTTTTGTAAAGCGTAAAATTCATCTCAATGTTTGCAAATTCATACCACTGATTAAAAATATATCCTATTAATTTTCCAGCTGCACCAGTAATTCTTGTGATATTATTATTAAATTGAAGATTAGAAACAAAATCAATGCTAAGATCCTTGATAGCGTTTATCTTAAAAACACCCGCTTTGTTTATTTTATAGCACTGACATAGAATTGAGTCCTACTAGTATAGTTTATCAATTGAGTTTTGAGAGCATTTACCCCGATTTTATTATTAGTACATCATGCAGTTATAGTGTTGAGATCATCTTACAATAATTGATTGTCTCTATAGTTATTTACCTCTTTATAAAGCTTCAGATCGTCAGCTTATAATAAGATTTCAGAGTGTTTCACAACTTCAGAAATATCATACATGAAGGTAATAAAGAGAAGTGGACCGAAAGGTGATTCCTGGGAAATACCGTTACTTAATATACCTTTATTAGATATGGTATGCCTATTTTAATTCTAAGTATCCTACCGGATAGGACACTCTGAAACCATTTTAGAAGGGTGAGAGATAATCCAGTGTTAGTAAGTTTATTTACTAGAACTAAATGATGAACGCTGTCAAACGCTTTAGATAAATCTAAATCTAACATCACATTGAGATCTTCTTGCAATGTAACAATTTCAATTTCTTATACAATTTTATTTGCATAATAATAATAATAATAATAATAATAATAATAATAATAATAATTATTATTATTATTATTATTATTATTATTATTATTATTATTATTATTATTATTATTATTATTATTATTATTATTATTATTATTATTTTATTAGCGTGCTGTGAACAGTGATTAAGATACTATACGGCACAAAGTCAGCAAGAATAACTTGAGTACAGTATATGTAAGAGAAAGAGAACAGTTATCTCAATACAACAGAAAACTTAACGGTACAATGACGAATTGATGTAAAATATTATTTTTTACAATATTTCATTAATTATTTAGAAAAAAACATCAAGTCCATTATTATAATCACATTAATTAAAGTTCTTAAGATAAAGTGCATATAAAAACTTCACGTTAATAGTAATAGACAATATTGACGAGAATACGGCCTATAAATACTGATTATATACTTTCGTCAGACTATGCAGAAGACCGCCTGTAACATCTTTGGCAGCAAGGAAGTTGTGAGATCTGGTCTGGTGCGAAGGAACATGAATTCTCATTTTTTTCAACAGATAGGTAGAATTACCTCTTCTTTTGTACAAGGGTTCTAGATTTAAGTAATTGCACCAATACTCATAGGTATAAGAATTAAGAATAATATCTTAGTTCCAACTTGAAACATAAAGGTATAATAAAACATTTTTGGACATATTCTACTAAATCTTTAGGCGTTTTCGTAGTAGGGTACTAGATTATGGAAGCATATTCGAGTTTTGAACTTACCAAAGTTTTATATAAGATTACAAAGGACTGTAGATTTGTTAGCTACATAGTTTTCTCTCTTCCATAGTTATAATAACTAAATGTTCATTAAATTTTAATTTATTATCAAAAAGTATACAAAGATTTTTCATAGTTTCAACTTTTGTGATATCTGATAAGTTTACTGTTTATCTATAATACCTGCTCACCATATAATTCATCTTTTTTGTAAAGCGCAAGTAATTATTTTTGTTTACTTGTTTGTTAGGCGGTGTTTACTTTCATTTTGTTGTCTTTACACCAATTTTAATTTATACTATATCCTCCTGAAATCTGTCGATGTCAGTTTAAAATATATTTTACTTATGAGTTTTAAATCATCGGCATAGAGGATTGAGTGAGAGATCCTTGCACATATACCATTAATGAAAACATTGAAAAATACAGGCCCTAAAGGTGACCCTTGAGGAATTCCGTTCACTAATTGAGCAAGATAATATGTTGTTAATTTTTACCTGAAAAATTCAGTTGGTCAGGTAATTATTGAACCAATTTACATATTGAGGGGAGAGACCTATCAAACTAAGTTTGTGTAAGAAAATGGGGTGGTTAACTGAATCAAATGCTTTGGATAAGTCAAAATGGATTACAATACACTGACCTCTACCGGACATACCATCATGCTGTATTAAGTATAGAATTTGGCATAGATTAGTAATTTTAGATTTACCTGCTTTGAAATCATGTTGATTTTCATGTAACATATGCTTCAGGTTAAATTGCAGGTGCCCAGCAATTATTGACACGAATACCTTGGCTAAACCATTGAGAATAGATACAGGTTAATAGTTTTCCATACTAGATTTACTACATTCTTCCATTGATCAAGATAATGACTGGTTTTAAACGACTTATCAAAGATTTGTAAAAAATAAAGGAGCTAGAAAATGCTACAAGCTTTGAAAACATAATTAGGAATCGTATCTTCACCAATACTTAGAGAAGCTTTCAGTTTCTTTATGGACTTTGTAGACATCTCCGACAATAATCTGAAAAATGACTATGGTATTGTTACCGTCGTAAAATGGATCATGTTACATTATAGGCACTGTCGTTGAAAGTGAAGTTATAGGGAAAGTATTCTTTTAAGGTTTCCGTAATAGACACAGCATCAGTAATAGTAGTATCATGTAATTTTACGTATTTAATTCTCTTAATTTTTTGACTTATTAAAATTTGACCAAAACAATTTTGGGTTGTTAAATAGGCTCTTTTCATGAGATTTGAAACAATTCCTTTTGACTTCCTTGTACAGGCGATTAACTTGTCGCCGCAAGTTAGTGTATTTCTCATACCAGAATGGATCACCAGTTGTTGTTTTTTTATATTTAAAATAAAACTTTCCCTTTTTAATGATCAACTTTGTGAGATCACTTGTCATCCATGGATCTTTGTACTCTTTAAGCGAGCAGTGATTTATTACCTTTTTTTGGAACATACCTATTAAAGCTGTCATAAATATAGGTATACAAGTTATTAATTGTCCCTTGTACATCGATAATACTGTCAAGGTATATTGTTTCTTATATTGTATATTTAGTCGTAGACTACCCCATTGACAAGGCGACGGTGGTCCTATGGCGGGCCGACGGCGGCGAAATGGCGGGCCTCTAGCGACTCCCACCGCCGGTCCACACACGATTTTACACTAATGCAGCCCGCGGTCTGCCGGCGACATGCCGCTCCGTCTCCGCCGAAAATCCCGGACAGGCCGCTCTTGTCCCGCCACTGAACCTCCACCTCCCCGCTATACCGCCCGAGTCCCGCCGCTATACCGCTCTCGTATGCCCGTCTTTCTATTGGTATTTCTCTTTTCGTCAGATTTGCTTTGACATGAAAAAGGTATTGGACGCAGTGGTAATCGATATTAAGTTTGCCTCTTTGCATTATCTTATCTGATATTTATTTCGTAGTGAGTAATGTTCTTCAGTGTCTGCGATGGGATTCGTGCCTCCTACTGTCAGCGACGAGATTTAGAAGTCTGATGCATATTATTATTATTTATTGTTTAGTGTAGGGTTGCATTAAGCTATACAATTCTTTTAACATAAATAATGGTTACATATAGAAGAGCTTATTGCCCTACAGTAACAGAAAAAAAAACATAAATAAGACACAAATAATATGCCAAAGCATAAAAAAGATATAGAAAAGTTACAAAATAAGTACCATATACATGTCCCTGCTTATGATATGTAGTTAGTGTATAACACAATGATGGAAAAACAAAACACACACACAAAATCATGATAAAAGAAACAAAAAATACATTTGGGTAAATAGTGAATAGTTGAAAGATTACAAGGTTGAAATGGCTGATTATATACAATGAGTGATTATGTAAGTGAATGATGGCCTAACGTGCGCACTGTTCAGTAGTCATATATTACGTCCCTGATTTTCCTTTTGAAAATATTTAGCTTACCCTCTTTTTTTCAATCCAATTGGAAGTTGGTTCCAAACTTTACTCGTCAAGTAAGAAAATGATTTCATGCCATAATTTGTCTTATTACACTTCGGAATGTGAACATTGTTAGAGTTGTTAGACCGCAAATTACTATAAAACTTATTGTCGGAAATAGGGATGAATTCACTTACTGTTCGGTAGTGTGCCGAATAAATAGCTTTGTGCACTTGCACCAAGAAAAGGTATTTCCTTCTGGATTCAAGGGTAGGCAACAACACTGATTCGTTACATTTGGAGGTCGAGAGTGAGAGCGGAGCTTTTCGCATTATCCGAATAGCCCATTTCTGCATCCTTTCAATATTTTTTATGTTGGTTTGGTTGATTCCGTACAGAACCACACCATAGTGCTCAAGAATAGGTCTAATATACGAGGTGTAGTACTTTACTCTGTGAGTGATAGGTAGATAATTGCTTATGTACTGAAGGATCTTGATTTTCGGCACAGCATTGGAGCATATCTTTTTAACATGTTGCGTAAGCGATAGTTTCGAATCAAGAGGTATGCCAAGATATTTCAATGTAGCACTTGTAGATATCTTATTGTTTCCTATCTGAAGTTCTCTGTCAATTACGGAACGTGTGCAGTTGTCTGTTGATAAGATTAATGCTTGTGTTTTTGCTGTGTTCACTTTTAGATTATTTGCGTTGTACCAGTTAAGCACGCAGGGAATGTTTGTTTCAATAGTGTGAGCTAATTGATCTAAAGAATTAGAGTAGCAAAATAAGAGACAAAAATCATCAGCATACAAGTAAACCTCCATATTTTTCACAGATAGTGCAAGATCATTAATGAATAAGTTGAACAGTTTAGGTCCAAGGATTGATCCCTGTGGTACCCCAATTTGAATATCGGCACATTTGGAAATAGTATTACGAAGTTTCGTACTTATTACTCTATTATGTAGGTAACTTTGAAACCATTTACATGCTTTTTTAGATAAATTGAACTGGCCATATAATTTTTTCAACAATAAATTATTTTGCACGATATCAAATGCTTTGCTGATATCTAAGGAAATTAAACCAATGTAGTTTTTTCCTTTAACGTCTAGTATGTTTCGCCACTTCGTGATTAATTCTAGTAGTAATAGTTCGGTGGATCGGTTCCTGCGAAAACCATACTGTTTCTCGGTTATAAGATTGTTACATTCTATATGTTCTTCTAACTGACTATCGACCACATTCTCAAGGACTCTACTAAGAGCTGGTGTTATAGAAATAGGCCTATAGTTGTTTATACTAGTGTGCGATCCTCCTTTGAATATGGGAGTTACCACCGCATGTTTCCAAGCGTCAGGAACTATACCAAACTGAAGAGAATGATTTATTATGTCCGTTAGTGGTTCTGATATCCACGGTGCAAGAAGTCGTAATACACGATTATTAATACCATCAATTCCACAGTCTTTTTTAACATCAAGCCCTGTGAGTACTTTAAAAATAGTGTTAGTGGAGACAGGTTAAAATTGAAATCACTGTATCCGGGGGCAGTCATTATACATAATTGCCGAGTCATTGAACGTGGTGTTATTGTTGCGCATCCGATTTCCATTTAATTCAATACATATGTTGGTCCCTTTATTAGCAAAGTAAGAATTAATGAAATTCACAATTTCCTCCTCATTTGTTATTATTTCATTATTTACTTCTATTGACGGGATATCAGTACTCTTTTTCTCGCGCCCCGTGAGAAAGTCAAAGAGCCGATGTTGGTTGTTGGTAGTATACTGACCAGAATAAATTTGGTTCAAAATATACGTCCTTTTTTGCTTGCTTTATTTCTTTTGTCACCCAGTTTCGAATCATTTTGTATTGATCCCATGAGCATGCACCCGTAGTCTTGGCCTGTTTAAATATTCTGTTTTTGAAGGAAATAAGTTTGAGTAAGTAGTTGTTAATCCAAGGTCTTCTGCTCGGACGTATTCGAAAAGTTTTTGTTGGAGCAAAGATATTAAGAGCATCACAAATCAAGCTTGTGAGGAAGACAACCTTTTTATTAATGTCCGATATGTTATTTGATTTGTAGAAAGGAAGATACGAACAGTATTCTACAAATTTTTCTTCATTAAAATGCTTAAATGTGCGCTTTGTTACGAGAACTCGTGGTGCTTTATTTGGTGTAGCATTCAATGTAGTGTATATGAAAAAATGATCACTCAAATCATGCATAACAGTGGTTGTTTTTGTGTGCAAAGAGTCATTGTTTGTATATATATGGTCAATTAAACTTTCTGTAGTATCAGTTATTCTGGTTGGCATGATAACAAGTTGCTTGTAACCAGGGCCTAAAATTGAGTGGAGTACTCCACACTTTGTGGAACTGTAGGAAAGGAGTGTGGAACTATAATTCTTAAAGTGTGGAGTGGTATTAATGTGAGTACCTTACTTTTCTCGGATTATGCATTTAAACGCGTTTAGTGTGTCAAACTAAGTCCTACTGATTCAATACATTCATTATGCAGTGGGTTACTCAATTCCATATAACTGCCAGTATATGATATCAAGCCAGAGTTAATACGTATAGGTGTCTCCTAGATGGCAGGGAAAACCATTGCCAATTTTGAGGTGAAGGAACTTTTTAACTATATTTAGTTTTCAAACGTTTTCGGTTGCATTCATATAGTTTTAAAATATGCAAGTAACTGCACGTTTATCTGTTGTTTCAATAGGACATTACACTTTTCCGATATAATGAAATGTGTTGTTTCGTAGATAAAAATTACACGATCCTTTGAATCCGTTATAGAAATATGTACTACCAGAGATAACATACATCAATAACCGCCAAAAATTTAGCCGAAGCACCGTAGACTCTCAACAACCAATCATAACCCAGGAAATATTCGTAAGTTTCATGGGGAAAATATCCGGTTTGTTTCCTGTATTTTATGGTTTAATACAATACAATTAAATATGTATCCTAACGTGCCTTTAATTGTTTGCTCTGAATGCCAAAATTTTCCTACATAATAATAATAATATTTTGGTCGCAGGTAAACATGATGTACTGGACAGAACACTGATTATATGTCAAAACAAATGCTGACTAAACTAGTTTTTCTATACTATATAAAATTTTTACCAGTGTGGAGCTGTGATTTCGTTGAATTTTAGGCCCTGCTTGTAACCCAAGGACTCCATTAGATCGAAAAAATTTGTATCTCTAATAGAGGTGTTGACAGAATTATAGTTAACGTCTCCAACTAAAATTGAGCAGTAGTTACTCGGAAGCGACTGAAGTATATATCCTAATGCTTTGTCAAACTCCGCCGTAGACTTTGGTCTTCGGTAAACGCAACCAATTATTATAGCTACTCGGCAATGCTGGTCTTCCAACTGGGTGATGTTTTTTCATGCCTTTTGTCTTACGAAGACAATTGGGAAGCTTGTTTGCAAACGCTTTTTTAAATTGTTTCTCTTTTGTTGTTTTTTTTTGATTGTTTGTTGTTTTTTTTTTCTAATAATATACAAATTGCCCATAGACATATTTTGTTTGTCGTTCGTATTGCTTATTTTCAACCGTCTTCCTAACAAATTAATGTCGCAGTAACAGCGCGGTATACACTGCTGATATCCGCTGTTCCCCCGACAATAACAAATGACAATCTGCGTAACGGCGGGAAGGAGTTAGCGACCCGCATGCCATTTTCTGCTCTGGCGGGATCCCGCCGTCGGACCGCTCGATTGAATCGCTATACTGGCAAACGACGAGCTCACGACAACTAACCGCCAGTACATATCTACACTGGCGGTTATCGCTCTGTACCCGACGGCAGGTCGAGAGCATCGGCGGCAAATTGTCAATGGGGTAAGCTATCGAGATTTGTCTGGTTGAAACAATATTTGGTTATTGATCTCACCATATAGTGTAAGATTATCACAATAAGTATGAATTTATACCTTCAATTGTAAATATAAAAGGTGGATGGGATTTATCAACTTTATCAAAGCGTTTACCTGGGTACATGTCTTACCAGAGTTAATATCCGTAAGTAGTAAATCGAGAACTTTCGTGTGATCACCTTTTTTATATGATGTATTTAATTGAGTATGGTTCATCATACTAACTAGTTCTAGGATAGATTCTGCCTTTTTTCTTATATTGCTAGTGGTGCACCACTCAGTTCCTGGAATATTAATATCTCTGAGAAAAACAATGTTGGATTGCTTCAAAATAAACAACTTACTGAACCATAGAAAGTATTTGTGAACGAGTGTGGGTGAAAGGTAAAGTAGGAAATTATGGAGAGAGATAACAAATGGTGTAAACCGCTTACGAGTAATGTGTAATCAAGTGATCCCGGGTTCGATTTCCGATGGTAACACAAGTTGTTCGGAGCCCTCGTTAAACTGTAGGTCCCGTCTTAGAAGCATACCAGCTCGTTTAGGACGTTAATAACAATTCAATCAACCTTACGAGTAATGTGTCCTGTAATGACCCCGAAATTTAAGAAAGGGGTATCGATTTGTTGAAAGCGGTATCTTTCTTTATTACTAGATATACCCCAACCTTTAGATTTCTAGCTATAGTCAATTATCCTATCAGATTTAATTACATAATGAATATTTGAAAGCTCTTAGAAGTATAACCTATCTTTTTTTAAATCCAGTCTCGGTTAAGGTAATAATATCAAAATTATTGTAGTTTATTTTCTGAACAAAGCTATTAATTTTCGAGTAAATACCGTTCACGTTCTGACAATAAATACTTGGATAATTGTCCATCTTCATTAGCTAAATTAAGAGTGCTATTCTCCCCTGTACACGTGTTTTAAACGTTGATTTTTGGTTTAGTTCGTTGATTAATCGTTATCGGTTGAAAAAGTACATTTCTTTTTTATTTTATTTCAACAAAGACTTGATATTGTTCTATTTTGCATGTTGAAAACACGTTGAATTTCAATCTATATTCCTACAAAAATTTTATTTCGTTGTTAGGATTTAATATAACGTGTTTCTAACTATTGTATTGAACTGTGTCCTAGATTATCTTTCCAAGTTAATTTCATAAAAATTATGCTTAAAAGCGAATAGAATAAAATTAACTACCTTTCTCATGTTATCACTTACATGTTAAAAACAGATTGAATTTTAAACTATATTTCAACGAACATTTAATTCTGTTAATAGGGCGTTAATGTGAAGTGTTTTCAATTACGAAATAGATGTCGCTTTATATGTGTTTTCCTAAGGTTACATATTACACTTATTAAGAAACACACATTTAGTAGTGTACAGATGTTCAAAGTGTTTAATAAGGGGAAATGCACATAACAAGGAAAGAGGTAAAGCATTCTCTATTCTTATTCTTACATTATGGTAAAACAACGTGTCTGGATTTGTGGCGCTTTCAAAACTGCCTTTTCCTACAAATACAGTAAAAGAGTAGTGAATCTCAAGATGACTCGGTGGTCCAAGAGTAACGAGTCGAGCTACCAACGAGTGCGAAACGTTCCAGCTTTGAATCCTGCAACAGACGCTTGTATTATTTACTCTTGGAAACTTAAAACTTCATATCATCATGATGAAGGCAACGGATAAAATGAACTAAATATGTATACCACTAGGCAGCAACCATGCTATGTTCTGACCAACTGAATCCGTTTCTTTATCGTCCGCTTCTTGATTTCAACTAGTTTCCTCGCAACCATTATTCAACGTCGAATAAACCGTTTAACAGGCGACCATTTCAGTACATTTACAACGTTAAAATAACGTTTCGGTACTAACGTTTAATCCACGTATTTTCAACGTATGTGTGCTACTGGGGTACCGTTTAAGTCATTTCGTGACTCCTCTTCTTGCATCCTTGTACTAGGCGCAGATGATGTGTTTTCACTTGTATCTCGCTCAAATGTATTTTCAGAATGTGTCATCTTCCTTCATTTTACCAATAAAATGGGTATATAACACTCCCTCAGGCAAGAAATTTGTTTCGAATTCTTTAGTTTTTAGTTGAATATAAAAAAGAGAAATAACTTGGGTATTTTGTTCTTAACTTTACACACTTCGTCGGCTTTAGATTCGCATTGTCCTTATTGTATGTTAATATGTCATTGCATGAGACCTCTGCATCCTCGTGAGAAATAGTTATTTCAATTTAAACTGTTGAAAGTTTACCTTTAATTTATTTGTGATCCTTTTTGTAAAAGTTGTCTTGGCTTTTCGGTCACAGGACAGAGGAACTGCCATAGAGTTTTCTGAGTCTACATTCACCTCATTACATTTTTAGGTTTATATGTGTAACAGGTATCCAGTTTTATATATATATATATATATATATATATATATAGTTCGCAGAAGTAGCTTGTATCAGGGTTTCTTATCTATAGAAGCATTTTGGCTAAGAAAACAATTGTTGCTGGGGATTTCGAATTAGCTATTTTGTGGGTTATTATTCAAGATACCATGTTGCTTGTTCGTAGAAGATTGATTTGACTCTATGTGCATAGAACTGTTCGAAGCCATGTGGTTGGGGGAGTTTTCCTTAGCGACGGAACTAATACTGGGATTAACCACACTTGCCTACGTTTTGTTTTTAACAAAAATTGCACTAATTCATTCAATTTCAGGTTTTCTTGTTTGAATGCAAGATACTCAGTACCCAAAACGTCAAATTTCTCATACATAACTTTCCTAGCAACTAAAGGTTCATTCACTTTGTCTGGGTAATTCTGAAAGTTACAGTTTTTTATGATTAGCTGAAAGTAAGTCCACTTCACTATTAACCTTACAGTTCTCAGCTTCAGAGCCTTTAGGAACCTTGTCTTCTCATTAGTTGTGTTGACAAGAGATTTTGAGTTGATGGGAGAAATCACTATTTTATCGTTCACACTTTTGACACTTATGTGTCGATGTACCGGAATTCATTTAAAAAAATCATAATCTGGTTTCCCAATTTTTAATCAGTCCTTAAGATGAAATCGAGTTGAACATGCTAAGCAAGTAAAGACATTTGCTTGCCATAAAAAGGTTTAGCACAAACACATAATCATCATCATCATCATCAGCTACTGCTGATAAATTCAGAACGCTTAATTACATTTTTCTAAATGAAAATTCGTTAAACTATGAAAAATTTGAAAAATTTGTTACGTAAAGTAGAACTGCACCACTTTTTTCATAGCGAAATTAAAAGATTTCAAAAATATTGTGTTTCTTACAAACAGGTTCTAAAAAAGCAAAGACTTATTACCATTGTATTTTTACATGAACATCTCAAGGGCCCAACATCGACACATTTAACAAAGCTTTGTGTGCCTTGTGTTCAGGGAAGGAGCACCACTGACAGGGACAGCAATGACAAACTAATCATTTTTAACTACAAAAAGACAATGGCTGTTTTCAAGCTTGTATCAAATGCAATTAATAGCAAATAAACAAGTTAGAACTGCGGTTCTATCAACAATCGCAAAGACCCCGGTCTCTTGATAGCATGGCATAGGCTGATAACACTGACAACGGGGTTCCTGGGGATCTCAATGGCTAGCTATTATATTTCACTTTTACCCTTATACAAACGTGTATATTAAACTTTAAGGGAAATTTCATGTAATTAGTAGTCGTGTGGCAAACTCCCTTGGCCTCTGCTCCTTACAAAACTTACGTTCCATATGCACAAAATTGTTCGCTATTTTACTTACGCGTTTCCCTTAGAGAAAAGCTTAATTTCACCTGTTAGGAACTTCAAATGTAAGTATTCTGGGAGGTTATTCCCTGCTCTCCTGGGTGCCAATCTTTGCCCACACACATGCACTTTGACTGAGCTAGTCTAGTTAAGACCTTTCGAACGACACCTCAAGAATCTCTCTACACCTTATGATTCATGAGATAAATTTTTGGCATGGACTGACAACACTGACAGTATGGTTCCTGGGGAGCGGGAACAACGGCAATATGTTCCTATTGTGTGAAACAATATTTATGCCAGGTTTGGTGCTCCCATGACTAAAATAGTGGAAACAATTCGATAATTTCAACAAATAGATAATTTCATAGAAAATAGGCTGGCAACACTGGCAAGTGGGTTGCTTGGCAACGTAGGCCCTCTCAGTGTTTTTGGATTTTGACAAGCAATATTTATGTCGAGTTTGGTTCTGCTAGGTCTTACTAAATAGAAACAATCGAATAATTGATTTTTTTTTTTAGAAAGTGGGCTGGCAAATTGAACCACTGCACCACTCAAGACGGTTCAAGAAGCTATGAGCTAGTCTAACTAAAACCTTTCGAACGACACCTCAAATATCTCTCTACACCTTATGGTGCATGAAATATATTTTTAACATGAGCTGGAAACACTGACAACGGGGTTCTTGGGGAGCCTGAACATCAGTAGTATGTTCCTATTGTGCCAAACAATATTTATTTCAATTTTTGTGCTGCTATGACCAAAATTATGGAAGCTATTTGACACAATTTTAGAGAAAGTAAGCTGAAAACACTGGTAAATGGGTTACTTGGTAACGTAAGGCCTCTCATTGTTTTTGTATTGTGTCAAACAATATGTATATCAGGTTGCGTACAACTGCGTCTTACTGAGTGGAAGCAATTTGAAACAATTGATTTGTTAGAAAGTGGGCTGGCAACACTGAACCACAGCGCCAATCAAGACGATTCTGGCGACCCTGAGCTAGTTTAGTCAAGATCTTTCGAACGACACCTCAAGCATTTCTCTACATCTTGTAGTTCCCGAGATTTAATTTCTGGTCACAGACGAATGGACTGACACCATGAGCGGGAATAGTAGGTCCCTTTTTTATAGCTTTGCTATCAAGGGACCTAAAACGACTGTACTACATACATTGCCTTATGCAGCAACTTGCAACTCGAGAAGATGACTCATGAATTACAGTAATTCAAGGAAACATTACAAATATTCAAACTGCTAGCAAACTACAAACAACGCGATGCCAACTTACATTTGATCCAACATGACTGTCTTTTGTATTAGGTATGCATGAAGCGGATTTAATGAATTGAATTGAATTTTTATTTATGGAATTTAGGCATCTAAGGCTCAGGCCGGGATAAGGGAGGGGAACGAATTGGGGAAGGTGTCGGCCATGGCCTGTGTTGAAGGTGCCATCACGGCATTTGCCTGGTGTGACTGAGGAAAACCCCTGGAAAAACCTGTCAGGATGGTCGTCCGCTGGGATCGAACCCACGATGGAGCGGACTTATAACTGACACCTAGCGGATTTACTCAGCAGCTAAAAGCCAAGGGATATCAATGACGTAATGAACGAACAGGAGAAAAGCATAGGTTTTAATAACTTTAAATGCTTCCATTTTAGAATAGGGCTCATGCATATTAAAGCTTATGATTCACCACACAAAGGTAAAATTTGATCTTATAAATACTGAAGGAAAACGATACAAAAAACATATTGAAAACGTGAAACTATTACTTGGAGAAGGAAGAGCAGAGTAGAAGAGGACCAACATTATGTTGTTGTTTTAACCAGGTTAAAGTCCAGGTCAGTGAAAAGAAAGAAAAAGAAAAAGAAGAAGAAAAAAGAAAAAGATTTTTTTTTACTATGCATATTAAATTGAACCTGTAAGAAAGGACTTGGCAGGACAGGATGAGGTGATAGTGTTAGGAGAGTTACATACCAGGTCAGTGAAAAAAAAAGAAGAAGAAAAAAGAAAAAGAATTTTTTTTACTATGCATATTAAATTAAATCTGTAAGAAAGGACTTGGCAGGACAGGATGAGGGGATAGTGCTAGGAGAGTTACATACCAGGTCAGTGAAAAAAAAAGAAGAAGAAAAAAGAAAAAGAATTTTTTTTTACTATGCATATTAAATTGAACCAGTAAGAAAGGACTTGGCAGGACAGGATGAGGTGATAGTGTTAGGAGAGTTACATACCAGGTCAGTGAAAAAAAAAGAAGAAGAAAAAAGAAAAAGAATTTTTTTTTACTATGCATATTAAATTGAACCTGTAAGAAAGGACTTGGCAGGACAGGATGAGGGGATAGTGCTAGGAGAGTTACATACCAGGTCAGTGAAAAAAAAAGAAGAAGAAAAAAGAAAAAGAATTTTTTTTTACTATGCATATTAAATTGAACCTGTAAGAAAGGACTTGGCAGGACAGGATGAGGTGATAGTGTTAGGAGAGTTACATACCAGGTCAGTGAAAAAAAAAGAAGAAGAAAAAAGAAAAAGAATTTTTTTTTACTATGCATATTAAATTGAACCTGTAAGAAAGGACTTGGCAGGACAGGATGAGGGGATAGTGCTAGGAGAGTTACATAATGGGAAGGTTAAACTTATGACATTTATTTTTGATGGGGGTTGGGAGGTTGGGGTGCTATACATATTGGGAAGGCGGAACTTATTGTACAGAAAACAACAAAAAGTGTGTCTGACGGAAAGGACGTGTTCACGGTGAAGTCATACTATTACGAGGTTAACACATTTTATTTTATTAAGTTGGTATACATATTGCGAAGACGGAACTTGTTGCAAAGGACCTGCTCCCCTCGATGAATCGATAGTAATAGGAGTGTTGTACAGAAAACAACAAAAAGTATGTCTGACGCAAAGGACGTGTTCACGGTGAAGTCATACTATTACGAGGTTATCACATTTTATTTTATTAAGTTGGTATACATATTGCGAAGACTGAACTTGTTGCAAAGGACCTGCCCCCTCGATGAATCGATAGTAATAGGAGTGTTGTACAGAAAACAACAAAAAGTGTGTCTGACGCAAAGGACGTGTTCACGGTGAAGTCATACTATTACGAGGTTAACACATTTTATTTTATTAAGTTGATATGCATATTGGGAAGACTAGACTTGTCGGAAAGGACCTGCCCCGATGATCTGCTAATATTAGGAGGTTATCATATATTTTATTTTGAATATTTCCTATGAAGTTCAGTCTTTTTAATATGAAGGATAATATTCTTCATATATAAAGTTTTGTGAAGG
>JAGDQP010009332.1:0-59602 GCA_022664845.1 Lepisma saccharinum | reverse complement strand
CTCTCTCTGAAATATATATTGTCTGGTAGTATCCATCCATCAACATTTGTATATTTGGTTGTGTATCGTTTCAGGCAGGCACAATAAAAGCAACAGTCGCCTACTGTGCGGAGGGGCTAAGGGTGTGTGTTCGAAAAATTGGGGGGAGTGAAATCGTCCATTGGGTGCTTGACATAATCCTTGTGCTCATTGCTGTACTAAACTATTTGAGGGCCCCAAGCTGTTGACTCTCTTAGGGGCCCATGTTACCTGGACTCTGTGCAGGATTGTCGTAACATCATTGTCGGGTCCAGGACAAAGCAATTTACTGGGACGCCTTCGTACACCAAAGACTGGGACCTACAAAATTCTCTATTTGTAATATAAACATGCATTTATCGAACTTTTATCTAATATTAGAACAAAAATACATGTCAACCTTCACCCCGAGCAGGTACGCAAATCTCAATGCTGTCTGATTTACCACATTGATCCGAATCTTGTTAGATATTTTTAAAAATATTGAAAAAGTAAATCCAACATAAGGACTTCGTCGTATCTTGACACGTAAATTCAACCCAACGCGAATTGGTCACTCCTAAGTTTATCAGTTTTAGACACTATTGCACTAAACGAGAATTTCTCAAACTATGCCACGCGTACCAGCACTGGTACACGACATTTTAGATACTGGTACGTGAACCTTTGGATACTGGTACGTGAGGTTGGCAAAAAAAAAAAAAAAAATGTACAATACACGTATAACTGACCTAACACATTATCACTGATTGAACGGGAAAATATATCTGCTATCCAGACCAAGATTCTTCCAAATTGACACATTGGTAATGAAGCATGTACAGGCTTACTTATCACAAATTTGATTTTGGTAGCCCAGGATAAAAACAAACTGCAATTCTGTGTGTGCATGGAACAACCTTATAAGTAACATTTCTGTAGCTCGAGAACAACAGGTCTTAAGATCGGAGAAAGCATTGTTCCTTATGAAAGTTTGTGAAGAATCGCCATGTTTTCCGGAAACCAAATATTTTTCCCGGATAACTATCTTTTTCTGGAGAGTATAGCTCGGCAGGGTACTTGTAAAGTATTTTGAAAGAGTAACTCAGTTGTTGTTCTTTTCTGAATGTCACTTATCATGTCTTGCATGCATACACAGAATGGTGAAGGCACCAAACAAAATAAAAGAAACATTTCCAACAATAAACACTCTGTTACTAATTCCTAGTACATACCTTTTCAGTAAAGTTACTCCGATATTGAAAAACAATGACTTTTAAATTCACTTATTAAAAATATTCCCCAGATGTATTTCAAACAAATAAGAAAATATATAAACTGAAGCGTACGGCTTATGAAGATGTGAAGATAGCGTTCCACATATTTTCGATCTACAGCATGAATTGAAGTGGGGTTGTGAAGTCCCACGCTCAATTGCATTTACTTCTCCCAGGTGCCCAGGTTTCTGGTATTCAATTTGATGCATTTCAAAGCGCCAGGCATTAAAGTACTGAAGAAAAAACTACATCGCCCTGGCCGGGATTTGAACATGGGCCGCTCGATTCTTAGTCAGGCACGCTAGCGCCAATGTCACGACGACTCCATTGAAACATAAATACAGAGCAAAAGTTAAAAAAAAACAAAAACAAAAAAAACGCCTATTACTTCGTCTTCAAATAAGAGAATTGTTTATCAGAGAATGAAATTTAACAAAAATAAATTAACTATATTTTACTTTTTACAATGCTCCATTCAGAAGCGTAACTAGAACTATTTCCCCCCCTCGCAAGTGAATACCCAAGGTCATAGTTAGATTCGGTCCATTGAAAGGTTAGGGTGAAGGACCCCATTGGAAAAGTCGGGCCCAGCCCGCATTGTAGAGTTTTTCGCCATAGTAGTAACGCCCCTAGTTCCATGGTATTATTCAAGGTACTATCCCAGCATTTGCCTACTGTAATTGAAGGAACAAGTAAAAACCTTCGTCAGGATGCTCAGCATCGATCCCGAGACCTCTTGATTACATGGAAAACACGCTAATGAATGTACTGTCCCCCGTTGCTTAATTTTAAATATTAGTATTGAGAAATCAGTAATATTACTTTGTGGAACGGTGATGCTATGAATTTCGGTATCAAAATTTAAGAATCCATGCACTAAAATACAACGTAAATAGTATGATATCAACCATCAATCAATGTCATACGTTGCACGATCTTTTAGTGGTATATTTGTAGGAAGCAGATTCTGAAATCTTAATCAGATTTTACCAGTTGCCTTTGCTGATAAGGATGGCAATACTTTTCGAAATTGAATAAAATATGACCAAGTTAAGGATATAGAAATGATAATGGTTGTAAGAAGTTTTTATAGATTAGTATGGGGTAGCCTAGCCCCGTATAGGTTTACGGGACCCAGGTGACTACCCACTGTGCCCATGTATTAGGACGACCCTGCCCTGTGCTTGCTAATTACACAGGTAACTGATTTACTTTTTGCGGGGTCCCTAAAGCAGTGGGCGCCCTGGGCTACAGTACCTTTAACCCCTTAATCCAGCTCTGCCTGTGTTATAGTTAGCTGTGTAGACTTTCTTTGTTTCTAGATCGTTTGTGTCACTTAAATAAATTAGTTAAATAAATCTAAAGAGGACACAGTTGTTAATGTCCATATAGCTTTTCTGAAATGTCTACACATGCAAGTTTAATTTGGTGTCACGATCGATGTCTGTCACAAGAAATTTGGACGAAAACTTTCGGCGAACCTTCTTCCAGGAGAAAACATAAGAAGAGAGTCACTACATACCGTTCTAACATTTTCTTGATGAAAGTGAGAAACGAACTAGAAAGTCTCCATTACAACGACCAGCAGCAGTTGTAACTTGCGTGCCTCTCCACTTGCGATCCCAAGTCCACGATGTTTACGTCTGGACCACAAAGACTAAATCTTTAAGATGTTTTTGCAGCCTATAAAACAATCCTAATACTCATTTTAAAAATGTTTTGAATTTAAATGTATTTCTTTAATCAATTTCGGCTTGCGGCGTTTAAAAAGAAAGTAGCCTACAATGACGAAATCAGAACAAACGACAGTAGTGGTAGTACCACTAATAGAAATTGTAGTAGTAATAGTAATACTAGTACTGCTGATAGTATTAGGAGAGAAGAAAGAAGAACATAGAGGAAGAAAGGCCTTGGAGGCTTTTTAAAACATTTTCTGGAAATGCTTTAGCTGGAAGTAAACCGCCAAGAAGCAAAGCGATCTAACCCAAAAATGCTTTCTTCTCTCTCTCTCTCTCTCTCTCTGTGTGTGTGTGTGTGTGTGTGTGTGTGTGTCTGTCTCACTCCCTCTTCATCTCTATCTTGCTATCTCTCCTTTTTTTCTTACGTCGTTGCGCTGTTTTCTAGGATTTTGAGAGTCTTTTCGTTCCTGTCTTAGACGGGGCTGAAGAAAGAGGTGGGAGGAGAAAGTGCAGCAAAAGCCATGGAGATACGAAAACGACGTACTGAAGCGGAAGAGCGAGAAGAAACAGAGAAGAAAAAAGAAGAAACAAGAAGAAAGCGAAAAACAGAATGAGAGAGAGAGAGAGAGAGAGAGAGATGGTGAAAGTTTGCTGCTAAGTTTTCCTAGTGGCACAAGAAAATTCCCCGACGAGTCTGAAAACTAGTCGTATGGAAAATTCGAGGCCTTGGCGATGAGCTGGGAATAGGACACAGTTTTCCATTTCAAAAGAAGAGATCCTTTTCTTTTTTTTTGGTACTTGTGATATTTTTTGTTTCTTTTTTTCGTTTTCCCCTCCCCCACCCGCTCCTACTATTACCCCGCCCTGAAATTTCGAAGGATATCCTTCCACACTAAAGAAACTAGTGAGAGACCACCATGGCCTACCGCGCTTTAAAAGTCTTTTAGCGTAGAAAAAGAAACAGCTTTCTTTCTGCTCTAAATAACCTAGCATAAAGAATCGAAACCAAATTATGAAAGAAAGATCAATGGATATTTCACTTCTTTTTTTTTTAAAAAAAAAAGCTTGGTGATTGAGTTGCTTTAATTTTTTACCTATTCTATCCACATGCCTTTTACATTACTAACTAGTTCACAAATTTATTAACTTCTTCCCAGGGGCGTGGGAGGGAAGCCCTTACAGAAGTATTAACGCTGGAGACAGTGGAAATATTACGTGCCATCGAATAATTAATATTACGTGACGAAACTAAAATGTTGGAGCGAATACCTGTAGAGAACACGATCCTAGCGCTCCTAGTGATTGAAGGTGATAGGAAAGCAACCCAAATGGAACCAAAAATAATAATTTATAACAGCAGTCACAGCACTTCAGTTAGTACTTCATGTCTAAAAGAAGTCAAAGGCAATATAAATTTGTTAAAGATTAAAAAAAAAACGGGGAAAATCCTTTGTCTTCAATGAACGCCTAGCATAAACAGTATCGAGCTTATGCTATGTTGTTTAAAATCGACAGTATCTTCCAAGTGACGTCACACTGCATTCAGCCAATAAAAATTAAAGCACAGGAATGATCCACGCAATATTTATATATCTTGAACTTCTTCCAATACTAATTGTAATAATTTTATAACATTTTCCCATGAACTTTGCAAGTATCTTTAATCATTATTATTTACCGGTTACGTTTTTTATATGCCAATTAATGTTTTATATCTATGTTGACTGTCTAATATATTTTGTGTGCGAGAATCTATTTTCCACATAGGAGTTTAGTTTTCAGAGACTAATCACCGGAAGTGCTATTATTATTCACTGTTAGGGGCACGACTTTTTTCCATACTATCTTTCGTATTATATGCAATTTGCCATCGGTCAAACATTTAATATTCATGCATGAAATAGTTTATTTTACTACGTTTTAAACATTTAATATACTTTCGATACAATATATACAAATGAAATTAGTTGTAAATAATAAAACTGTATGAAAACAATGTAAAATTCTTTAAGAATAAAAATAACTCAAAGAATTCTTTCACCTTGAAAAGTTCAAATGTTTTTGCTGCCATCTACTGGACCAAATATATAACCGGTTCGTGTTAAATAATACTGAGTAAATTGAAGTTTTTTGCAGCTCCTTACAAACCTAAACTCAACAAAACTGCTTTCCCGATGAAAACCTAAACACGCTCAAATTAGTAATCAGAGAAATATATTTACACATGTACAATTTGCACATGCTTTGCAAAATACAGGTTAATTACGATGAATAAACTGTCCAGATATCGGGAACTCGCTCATATTTGAAATTATAGAGCAATATTTTTAACCAGTGTCGTCATTTCAGTTTTTGCTTGCGAGAGACAAGATCATTTAGGAAAGGATGTATATATCACGTGGCGTATCCCACTCATTTCCAAGCGTAGTTTTTACTTCATACTCTGCATAAACGTAATCAGTGATTTCGCCAGACCCTCTGTTGGGTGTCATCCCCCATATCCTCGAAAGCACTTCCAATGTTAAAAATACGGTCAAAAATCAACAGAAACCGTGCAAAACTACACTTACACCTTCCCAATCTTGATTTTCCCCCTCCCCCCACACACAATGAAAACCTTGATGGAATCCCTTACGTAATCAACATGCATTGCTTTGCTGTTAATATGAGATAGCTAAAAACAAGTACCGTAACACTCATATTTGACGTAAAAAAATAAGGAAATCTTAATTGTTAACTTTTTGTAAAATGTTATTTACAGCAGATGAGAAACTCTAGCGTATCAAAGGGTAATATCTTGGCTTCATTTTAACAATTATTAACAAGATCAACTACAGAAATGTTCTTAAGCTCTTTCCGCTCCACAGCCAAATCATCAACGAAGCGAATCCATCATCGGGAATTCATGACCGAAATTAGATTTACAACCTTTTTAGAACAGAAAAAATCATTCGTTAAAGGCAGTGGTGATCGGCAGTGACAAATGGCTGATTAAAGCAGCCTTCTATACTGTGGATATATATTGAGCTCAGTGTCTTGAGGTGGACGCCACTAAACAATACGGATTCAAGTCCGGGTAGAAACAGAAATCGTACATCCGCTGATACTGAGTTAGGCTAGTTATGGAAGAGACTCAGTTATTAAGTTCATCGAAATGGGAAAAGAAGCTTAGAGTCTTGTTGTGGTTAACAGAAACTCCACAAGAACTCAACCAACCAACTGACGAAATTCTGCATAATGTCACAGACAAAGTAAACGTTATAGTGGCAAACCTCTTGTAAACGATCCCTCAACTTGAATAAAGATCTGCGTATCAAATTGTGCAAGAAACGAAAACTATTTCTACGTTGAACCCACGAAACTGGGAAAACTAGAGCAAAGACACTGACTCAGCTTCGAAAGTGAAATGTTCTCAAACCTAAACTAAAACTTGAACTTAAAATTCCCTTACAAATTAGTATAAAGAAAGCACTCTAATCTGATCTACTTGGTAATTCTGACTCCCGCAACACATGAACCCTGGGTGCCCTGAGATATGGAACGAAGACACCACAAATATATATAGGGTGATTACGAATGATTCATTGGGTTTCGTGGGTTTATTAAAAAAATACTAATACACTTACAGTAAAACAACATATCTCAAGAGAATCACAAACTGTCCTAGTTTTAAGGGGCAATTTCTCATATATGTAACTTTCACGACTAGCTACAGATGGCAGCATCATCACAAATGCTCTATGTGGCTTCCTTTGGGCACACGGCACATATCCAAGCGGTAGTCCAATTCGGCCCAAACGCGTTCTAGCATAGCGGGAGCGATGGTTGTGAATGCATGCGTGATGCGTTCCTTGAGTTCAGCAACATTGGATGGTAGTGGTTGAATTGAATTGTATTTATGGCCTTTATGCTCAGGCCGGGATAGGGGAAGGAAAAGGATTCGGTAAGGTATCGACCAAGGTTTTTGTTCAATGTGCCATCCCAGTATTTTCGTGGTGTGACTGAGGATAACCTCAGTCAGAATGGTCGGCCGTTGGGATCGAACCCAGAACCTCGCGAATGCTATGCCAACAGTCTACCACTGAGCTACGCCGGCTCAGTAGATGGTAGTGATGGCACAAACACTAAGTCTTTCGCATATTCCTAAAGGAAGAAGTCACAAACCATGAGATCGGGAGATCTAGGGGACCATGTGAAAAGTGCATGGTCACCAGGAGCACAACGTCCAATGCAGCGATGTGGTAATGTTTTGTTTAGGTACCGGCGCACCTCAATATGCCAATTAGGTGGTGCTCCGTCTAATTGAAGTATGAACTCATTGAAATCTTGTTTCATTTGTGGTAAGAACGAAAATTGCAGCATATCAAGAAATGATAAACCTGTCACAGTTACCCAGACACTATTTTTATAACTTCTACCCTCTGTCGCTAGTCGTGAAAGTTACAAGTATGAGAAATGACATGTTAAAACTTAGACGGTTTCTAATTCTTTTGCGGTAAGTGTAAGTGTATTAGTCTTTTTTAAAATGAACTCACGAAACCTGATGAATCATTTGTAATCACCCTGCATATACTTAGAGGGAGAAATATAAAAGCAGATAGGGTTAAAATTGACTCGAGAGGCCTACCACTCTGGCAGTACACTGTCAATATTGATTTAAAAAATGACTACTTGCTATACTTAGCACAGAAAGTTACAATACTCGCCATTTTTACTTCACCTGCAAGAAAACTGAAAAAGGCCATATCTGCGGATGGCTTCTTTTATTCCCTTAACTTTTTAACCTACCTTTTCTACACTTGAAGAAGACAATGCATCATTTAGCGAAATTAGTCTTGTTTTTAATCGCCATTTTTTAGTCGATACGATGGCAGCGAGGATGTCGTACAGTCACGGAATTATGTATTGCCGGAGTCTAGCAGTTATTTAGTCTATGATCTAGCCATTAGTTTCTATTTACCTTCTATTTATGCACTAAATAGGCACCCTTTAGACTAAACCTGCCACATCTGTTCCTCAGACATGTCACTGCTTAATTATAACTGCATGTCTTGCCGATAAATATATTTAAATAAAAAGCTAAATGTTAGTTTTTATTTAACTCCCACAGTACATACTTCCGTAACTGTATCATGTTGAAGGTAAGCGTATGGCTGAAATTATCTAATATTAATGCTAATATACGAGTATATGTTTTATTTTAGGACTTGCTCATCATTTTGTCACCCTGGTGTGAAACTAGGCAAGGGAAAAGTGGCGGAATTGTCCTGTTCAATATTAACTTACGGCATTCCATCGGTGAGATGTTTAATTCAAATAATTTGTTGTTTAGCTAGCTATGAACTGTTCAGTGTGTCTACGTGTTTTAACTATTGTGAGCATATTTTCATCTTACAGGGGACATTTTTTCGTCCGTTTTTCATGAGTTGTGTATTGTTGCTGTAGGTTTTCTAAATTTGTGTTTCAAAACTGAATTATACGTTCTAAGTCGATTAATAGATCTAAATAGATTTCCTGGACATCATATATTTCTGTATACTGTGCAGAAATTTTATTTCTTTCTCGAAAAACGAAGACAGCAAACTTTATTATTTCTCACTATATACTATCTCACTATTTCTTCGTAGTTGTGCATGAAAAAAAATCAATTTATAACCTTTGTACATAACTATACCCCGTGACTACAAATTATCAAAACTTAGTAATTATGATACAAAATTATACAAATTAATATATATTATTATTATTATTATCGTTATTAATAACGCACTTAGAAATTTTACAAAATATTAACTTCGTTTGATAAAATAGAGAGCGGAAAGGAGGGTAGGGACCTTTATCTGCAACATTGGACCTATCCCGATATTCAAATAGTAAAGTATTACAGCAGCTTCATTCCTAAATTACAACCATAGACTTCCCAACTTTCAAATATCCTCTACAAAAAACTGTTAGATTACTTCAGCTTCTAAAAGTAAACGTCGTATATATTTTTTATCTTTTCCAATATCCTTTTGTAAGGAGGTAAAATATTGGTAAACTAATACAATTCTCCAACTTTGTAACATATTCATAGATGCACATTTGCCCTAGAGTTTAAATGGAAGCGTACAACAAGTGTTTTCTTCAATTTCCCAACATTTATGGCATTTGGACAAAGACCTGTTTTGAAATGGACGCCTCAAATAATATAATCGTGTCTCCCAGAAATGAACTTGGAATAAAACTAAAATGTTTTTCCTACTACCGAACCAAAATTATCTTCGCTAATACGAACTATTTATTTCGCTACGAACAAAGAAATTTTATAATGCTACTACCACACGTAACTATTTCACATTTAATACAAATATATTTTATATTCTACTCTATCATGGTACGCATTGCAGTTGTCATCTGCTTCTTGGGGGCCCCTGACTATGAGTAATAATAGTACTTCCGGTGAAAAGTCTCTGAAAACTAAACTCCTATGTGGAAAATAGATTTTCGCATTTTGCGTACTTATCGTAAGCTTTTGTCACCGTCCAAGTTGATATACATAAGAAGTCCCTCTCTTTACCGATAGATGTCTCTGAATTCAATAGCTTATTTTCGTAAAGATTCTGATAAATTGAAGCTTATGATTGGTTCGTAGTGCCATACTTTAGCTAACAGGAAATGCTGAACCAATCAGAGAATTTCTTTTTACCAGGACCTTTCAGACAACAATTTATTGATCTCAGAGTTGCATCGGTTAGCGTCTCGTTTAACTACATGCTCGTCTGCAATGCTGTGTGCTGAAAAATAGTCGTATATGTGGAGAATACAGGTAAAGATAAAAGAATGGCCAAAAACATTCCGTTTTCGATTGATTGCTTGGTTTATTGAATAGAGCGTTGGACTGCTGGTCGGTTCGATTTCCACCAATGTCATGTTCTTTTATTTTTTTTAAAAAATAGAACTTTACATTTTTTCTTTATATTTATAAATCAATTTTTTCTTTTGCTTACTTTTGCACTTTCCATATTTTACAGAATTCACTGCAATTGCTTAGCTAAAGTCAGGTTAGATGTTTTCGTTATGCACTTTTTCAGAAATTTACACACTTCACAGGAAATGTGTTAGATAAAGTCAGGTTAGATTATCTTTTTCTTTCCACTATACGTGATACAAGCACCAGAGATTACGTTTCGATATTGTTCTCAATGTTTGCAGGTTGTTAGGCTTGGTAATTCGAATATTTTAATATCGAAACGTAATCTCTGATGCTTGCATCACGTATAATGGAAAGAAAAAGAGAATCTAACCTGACTTTATTTAACCTATTTCTGTGAAGTGTGTAAATTGGCAATTCGAAGTTCGTAAACCATTGCAAATAGTACAAAATCGCAACGGAATATGTTGTAGTTATGCGTAGTGAGGCGAAGAGACCTTCTGTTTTTCAAGTGTCTTTATAAACATGAGTTTCTGTTCTCGTTGTAGTTTTTGGTAAACGTATTGAAGAGGAACTTTCCATTACACACAATGGGTGTGTCGCCTCCTCAAATTCTCAAACACACTCCCTCAAATCAGGGATTCTGCCAGGATTTTCAGTTTGGATGGGATGTAAAGTCAAAATTGGAAGAATATAAGTGGAATTTTGCACGGTATATAGGCTATCAATTTTTTACCGTAAAAGTTTTAAAGTTAGGGGAGTTCTCTAGAAAGATTTTGGGGGGTTACACCCCTCACAAAGGGTCTCACAGAATCACTGCCTCCACTTTAAAATGTTTAAGGTTAATAACCTCTGGTAACTTACAGTCCCTCAATCTTGGGTTTACAGTCCCTCCAAATTGAAAATCCAAGCGGAATCACTGAAAGGAATTATGCGTATTAAGTGAAATACACTTTTGATACAGGGAAATATATTTTCGTTACTTTTTGACATCATGTGGAGATGTAAATTACGTATTAATGCATTTTCATGAAAGATCCATTTCAGATTGTAAAAGTCTAAGATTTATTCCCGGAATAGAGTGGTTTAGAAACTGTTGTGCACCCTCTTAAACGTAGAAACTGCTACGATGAGCTTACCAAAGTAATAGTATCGCTTGTAAATTTCCGATCTATTCCTACAAGAAATGTGTCTAAGAGAGAGGTTAGAAGAAGATAAAGAAATATAAGTATCCAGAAGAAGCCTCATTATTGTCCAGTTTCTTTTGGTTGCTGATATTTTGACTCATTGAAGTTTTTACAAAATAATCTCTAGTTTGATTCATAAAAGTCGAGGTCGTTTCTGCATGCATTTTGACTAGACATTTGTCGAATTCACTGAAATGGAAGGTTTAACTTTCAGCGAATCGTTTAATTTCATTCCACCTATGCAATATTTACATTTTAACAGTAGCTTTAATAGAATCGACATTTGACGATGCGAATCTATGTACCTTTTATTAGTTATACTTGTAATGGATTTGTTTGCGTTCAGTCATAATTACTTATATGTTTAACTCCCTTAGAAGTTGTGAATGCAACCATCCACACTAGAATAGGTTGTATTTATAATTAATGTGGCTTAAAATAGAGATTCAGCGAATAAGACAACCTATTCATAAAGCATTAACTCCTTTCTTAATACTGTACTTCATAAATATTCAGTTGGAGGTGTGACCCCGTTCAGCAAGTCCACGGCGGGAACTGAAGAATTACATCACTTATGTGCACTCGTACAGCAACTTTTTACACCTGAGAATACACTTTAGGTCATTGTTCAGTACATAATACACCAATCAGAATGCGAATAGATTCATTTTCAAGGAAACACAACACGCAAACTATTTAAACATAACTTTCGAACCCATCCACGGACATACTGTTCCAAAAAAGCGTATCGTCCGATACTGAGTTCTAACGAACTGTGCTTGTAAAATACATGGGTTTTTACGGATAATTTACATATTGTTGCACATAAATATTAATTACTCAAAAACTGTTAAAGATATCAATGGCAAATTTACAGAGTGTATAAAATATTTAGGTATATGTGTACAGAAATATAATTATGTACATCATTTACAACATATATGCGAGAACAGTGGCGTAACTAGTTTAACTGTGCCCTGGATCGAGCATCGATTTAGGCCTACCCGCCCCCCCCACGCATTTCAGCTGCCCCGTTATATATATATATATATATATATATATATATATATATATATATATATATATACACACACAAACAGTATACAAAGTTGTTGTTACAAAGTAACCAAAATTTTACTTAGCTTTTTCCTAACTTATCACTACATATTTTCTTAAAATAAATAATGAAAATAGGAAATATAATTAAAAATAATTTACTGTACTTAATTCAATTTAATAAAAAAAATAACGATAGTAATAATAAAATAAAATAATACAATAATAAAGAATAAACGGTAATAAAAACTTAGTGTTTTGACACATGGTAAGTGTTTTCTTAGGTGAAAACAAAAAGTCTGGTCAACACTGTATTACAAAAGTAACTAATCTATATTTGTTGGGAAAAAAATGCTGAGAAATGTGCTTCTGAGAAAAAAATAGAATTCAAGTTCAATTTAATATTTAAAAAGAAAAACTAGATCAAATTAATTTTGAAGTATGTTTAAAAAAAAATGTTCCTTCCCTGTTCATTAGCAAATTGCGATCTTAGGTCATTATCGCAGTTAGGATAGCCGAAAAGAGCCGACGCACTGCTCGAAGTATAAGTAACACCGACAGGCGCTTGTTCCACAACTCCCAGCTTGGTATGATGATTAACGTTTCGGAAAGCTGATCCTGAGGTCCGGGATCGAATTCTGACGTCGTTGCTTTTACATTTTTTTAAAAACAAAATTAACTCTTTTTTTTTTATGTATACGCATTAGGAAATTTAATAAAAGTAGTGATTTATAGCACCAAATAGAGCCTACTGAAAGCTAGGATGTGTATAAATAAATCAGGGCAGCCCTCGGTGTGCAAGGGGGGCACAGTGCGTCTGAAGGGAGCTGGGCGGCGTAAGCCGCGGGGACGCGCAGCGCCCGGTTAGCGGTGGGCATACGCAGAAGTGCTGTTATTCCCTTTCACAACAGTAAGCACTAGGTCATACCGCGTCGGCTTCGGCTATCTTCGCTCATGATCGGCCGCTCCCCTGTCAAGTCAACATACCGATACGTGATTTTAGCTGCTAGTACTGAGCTAATGGCAGATCGGTCAGTGAATGCCCGATAAAGGCATCCATGGGAAGGGTGATTGGTTGGGGGTTAAGCACTGGAGGGTGCGCGGCGCGATGGTAGTTATCTGGTTGCAATGACTCATCATGCAATTTTTTTATTAGACAGCTAGCTAGACAAACATTGCACTGCAGGCTGTTCGGATATCGCCTGTTGCCAATTAACTGCTCATAGTCATAGCGTTTGTTTAAAAATGTTTTCAATCGTTCTTTGCATAACGAATAGTTTTCCCACATTAATATATTTCGCCCTTTTCTGCTGTGCACCCTGGAGCAACTGCTCCACTTTCTGCCTTGTAGTTACGCCACTGTACGAGGGTATAACAATTATTATCATGATCATGTTCTTGAACGTGAACATAAGCAGTTACATACTAAGTACGCTAAAAGCTGTGAATCAATCTTCCGTTATTGTCAAGCAGACGATAAAATCCAACGATTTAATATTTTGCAAAACTCTGATTACTTGTGAGTTCTTAGCCTGTCGTATGTTTGAGATCTATGTATCGAAGCAGTAAATATAGTATGAAACATATATACAGCACTAATGCCCGGTTGCACAAAACTTTTTAGTCCTGGTCCACGGATTATATCTACACGTCATAGATAAAATATTTATAAAGATGTATGAAGCAAATTTATATCTGTTCCTTTACTTCCATGCCACTTAGTGTTAGTACAGTCGTACTAAAAGTGATGTTATATTAGTAAGCCAAGCGCAATATCTACGCTTTTGATCTATTGTGGACCAATAAACTGAAGTACCAGATATACAGAACCCGCATGCCATATAGTTTTTCGCTTTTAAAATCGAATGCAGAAACAATCATTGCAAACTAGCTTAAATATATGCCTAGTTCGGCTAAACTGACACCAGGTGGCGAAGAAGTAATGGAAAGGATGAGTATGCCAGATTGCATAAAACTGTAGATCATGATTAAGCAGGGATTTGCTGTTGAACCACCATATATATGCTGAATTAATTCAGTATGTAATGAAAGATTTCGTAATTCAACGAAATCGTAGGATTAAATGTCTATCAATAGATCTAAGGTCTGAAGGCAGAATACAAGAAAATAAAGTATATACACGTCAATATTTGATGAAATAATTAATAAATACTTTGCCACGACACACTTAAATGAATTTAAATATCAAAAACACCTATTTGAAATAGCAGAAACGACTGAAATTAGTAGCATACCCCTTTTTTAAAAAAATAAAATGTAACGTTATCAGTAATTATATGGATGCAGTGTTGCCAGATGATCGACGCTGAAAATTTACCTACTGAAGCATCAGAAATAACCTTTTCTAAAGTAAATTCCCTACGTCTAAATTTACCATTACTAAAATTACTACTACTATAATAATAATGATATGTAAAGGCTTTTTAGCTTCCAGTTGCTCAAAATATTTAAACTTTGGGTTAACTTGAACCACTAGTTAATACAGGGTAAATGTATGTTATTGGAAACTTTTTAAACCACTGCACAGTGGGTCAGAAATCAAATCTACCAGGACAAAATTCCTATCGCTACACTAAGAATCTTCACACGCATAAAGTGATTAATTTCGTGATTGGGAGGAAGCATATGAAGAAATGAAACACACAGACTGATGGTAAATGGTAGAAAATATTATTTTTAATGAAACAGCAAAATATGTTATATTAGTGTGAATACACGTAAAATAATTATAAGATGATCATTGTCCTGGCTCACTAAAATCACAAGGCAAAATCAGTAGCAGAAGCAACTGCTTTACAAGCAAACTCATCATCATGATCATAGTTACTGTTGTCGTTTTCAGTTTCGTCAAAATCCCGCAACAGTATCAATTATCTGTTGACTTCAGTGATGGACGAGGACAAAGTTGAATTAAAAAAAAAACGACAGACCGTATTCATGCCACTTCACGCACTTCCATACGCATTATAGGGGCTGTCGTTTCAGACTGCAACTTACGAGAAGGAGCATGTAAAGGCAAAATCTGCTTCAAGGGCAATAAAGACAATAAGTTAGTCCGTAGGTTTGAATGCACGGACAGTCACGGAACGTTTTGTACCACTGTGTTTCTGCCAATAACATTGTGGAATATCTCGCGTTTCCCATATTCACTTCTGAGGGCATTTAAGTACATATACCAGAATAATTCCTGACTCACTAACACACACACTATAAAATGCATACCCGAAAGTACATTTCCCATATGGAAACATTCTGCCTCTTCACACACACACACACTGCTATCAGCAAGCCTTTGATTTTCTCGCTCGCCACCCAACTGCTTGGCTTCATTTGCAGAGCGTATATCAGTCTCAATGGGCTACTACGTCATCCGTTTGATATGTGCGGAAAAATTAAGATTAGTTGCTTGGCTATGGCGTGGCATAAAATAATTGAACAGTATCGATGTCCTAAAAAGTGACTTTTGTCCCGCTAGTTTTAACTGCTGGCCAACTGTGCACTGTCGTTTTGAAACTTGAAGTGCAGATCTACTCCTGCTTTAATTTTCTGTTCATGGTTCACAGTAAACTCTTTGATCTTTGCCGAAATTAATTTTACAGTGGAACAATAAAAATACAGAGCATGTATTTAAAAAACAACAACAGCCAAACGAACTATTTTTGGGACCCTCGAATCAGTAGTTTGCCCCTATCATGCTCGGTAACTGACATCCATATACGTTTTTGAAACCCGAAATCTATTATTGACATTACTGAGCTCAATACATGGCACCTTTGTCAAATATTTGTCCCTGTAAAGCAATATCCTACGTGAAAATAGTAGCGATCGTATTTTTATGTCGGAATGGCTATGGTAGAAATCTGAAAATTTTATTTAAAAAAACAAAGCTAATTATTTGCCCACATGCCAAATAAATGGGTACTGTAGAAAATTGGCAAACCAGTTATTGGCAATCCCTAATAACAATAACTAGTTTACATAATTTATACAATCATAAATGCTAAGGGATCTCTAAAGATCCTTCTAGTTATTAAAGAAGGAAAATACTATAATAATTTCATTATAATAATAAATGATTAGAGAAAACAAAGTTACAGTGCTTAGCTTATCTGTTTACTTGTTAGATTTTGATAGGTTAAATTTGTAACTTAACCAAGCTTCTTGAAATTATCAGCTTAACCTCGATCTATAAGAAAAATGATGTTTCATGTGAAGAAGTCATCAAAGAAACAATAAACAATGTGTCCGGAACAATATCAGTGTCTCCAAATCAGGGGGAGCCCCTACGACTGTTACGCGGGAAACAGTGCCCATTGATTGAGGCGCGAGTTACGTCATCGTTTGGACTCTAGGAGACAAAAGCTTGAAAAAATTTGAAGTTTCACTGCCCGCGTAAAGTCCCGCAGTGAGAAGTGACCACTCTCCAACTTCTACAGTGATCTCCTATTCATGCACATGCTACATGCAACTAAAGTCTGTTGTCACGGGTGTGGATGCTTACGATTTCTGTCTTTCGGAGACATTTACCGCGAATCGGAGTATGTAAGTAGAAAGAAAGAAGGTGAAAACAGAAGATAGAGAAACGCGACAAGAATTTTGTATGAAGAGGGCAAAAACCAGAATATGCATTGCTGTATATTCTGAAAAAATCCCTGTATCGAACTAACTATGATAGATTACCTGGTAAATCACGCATGCTGCAAAGGGTGGGAAAACCCAGGTAATATGTCTGTATTGGCTCTAGTGAATCGCATCCTAAAAGAAAGTGTCTGTGTTGAACATGCAATCGCCGGTCAACTGCTGCATCTCAGGTGGGTGGCTTCTTCATCCAGGGGCTGCATCCACGATGTGGGTTGTCCTCTCTGTCGTCTCGGTGTCCAACTGGTGTCCACAGTATGCTGGAGTCCGCAGGTGACCAGTACCCAATTTTCTGGCCCAGTCAAGTCATCTGTATGGGCCCCCCATGACCACAGAAAAAACTGAACTGAAGTGGCTCTTAAAAGGGTACTGTTGCCATTCCACGACTACAGATGGTGCTGGGTGCTTCGCCTCGCTGTCGCCCGGTTTCCCGGGCAGCTGCTTCCGCGGTTGCCGCTGACCAAGTTCGTCATGCCTCGACATGCTCTATCATAACCGTCATGCTTCTGGCTGCTTCTCTCCTTCGACCATAAATGGTACACGGCTTCAACGTGCTTACTAGTGGTACTAGGTACTTCGCTTCGCTGTCGTCCGGTTTCCCGGCCAGTTGCTACCGCGGCTACCATTGACCACGTTCAACAGGTTTCCATGGTTAAATGGCCTGCTTCTTCCGGTCTTCGTGTCGGTATCAGGAGACGGCTATTCTTCGCTGGTGAATACAACTTCCTGCTGGCGTCATCACATCACGGGCGTTTTGAGGGCCACACAGCTGCCAAACGATGCCATCGGGCCGCGAGCGCACACCGTAGGTGTGCCTCGCACTGACTGACTGGAGACAGTCTTCATTTCCTGCAGCTATTCTGTCTCAATAAAATCTTGCAATTTACTACGCGGGGGGTATCCAAAAGTTTTAATTATCACCCGGAAGTTATTGAGCTATTTGTATGAAATTTTACAAGTGCATTTAGTGGTTCTTATGTACATGACGGAGAAAAAATTAACTCCTGTGTCCTTTCTTGATCTTCCGCTTCCCGTCAGTGTAGAAGTATGTTGATTGCTCTAAAACCACTGTTGCACTATTGAATGACGTCACTTTTGTCGTTAAATCGCCGAACCCCTCATTGCGTTTTTCATCTCTGGGAACAACAAAAAGCTGCTTATTGCGAGATCGGGAGAATAGAGAAAATACTTCAAGATTTCAAAGCCACAGAACCTTTTTTTTCTCAACCGAAACTTGACTAAGCTGATGCATTGCCCGTAAGGAAACGAACACCTTTGGTGAAACCCATCTTGCAGTCACATTAGTCATGTGTAGTTGCTTGTGAATAGTTTTCCACACACTACCATAACAAAGTCCAGTTTCCTTGACGATAATTAGGATGGTTGCTCGTCGGTTTCAGTCACCATTTTCTTCACTGTGGCCTCATCGTCCGTTCGTGATGGTCTTCCAGTCCTCGGATCGTCTGTGAGCAACATGTGGCTAGTTTGGAAATTCCTTCTTTACCTCGAAACAGTGTCATACGACGGACAATCAATATCATAAACAGCCATCAATTCATCACGGATTTGCTGGACACTGTTCACCTTCAAATGCAGGAACTCTATCTCGCTGGAAATCTCAATCTTCTCCATATTGCAGATTACTGACATCTAATGCATCGTGTAAAGAAAGGAAAAGACACAAGGAGTTATTTTTTTCTCTGTCATGTACATAAGAACCACTGCATACACTGGAAAAATTTCATACACATAGCTCAATAACTTCCGGGTGATAATTAAAACTTTTGAATACCTCCGCGTATATGGAACCTAATTATTTTCTTTACTAACGGTATTAATAAAAAACTATTTCTTTTGGAAGGATACTAAAATGAAATTTATGTAATTTACAAATACAAATACGAACAAAAGCTTAAATCTAAACAAATAATTATGAAAACATTTACAATTAATGATACGCACCGCATGCCTGACATCTCTTGACCAAAAATTAAAGTAATGGTCTCTTTACTATGTTAAACCAATCTTTGTACTACAATATAATAGTAACTAAAATAATGTTAATGTAGGTAGTTACTGAACAACATTTTGGTATTAATTAGTATTTGAGACATATTGTTGACATTTATCTTCCTTGCTATATTTCACTCGTAATTGTTTTATTTTTTTAAATCAGTCATAATTTTACTGATAATGCATTACTATTGTTTATACTTTCCTGTACTTTTATGTATTTCTACCGTGCTATATTAGCTTATCAAGCTGCTAATAGCACGTAAATAAATAAATAAATAAATACATACATATAAATACATACATAATTATTGATTAATATTAACCGAGCACCGTGGAGCCATGGTAATGTGCTGATACCAAAAGCGGGTCTATCCAATCGAAATCTCGGAACAGACCATCCTAAGTGCGAATTTTCCTTTTTCTTCATCAGTGTTTCAAAGCAACTGCCGGAATGGTACTTTCGTTTTGACCACGGCATCTTCTTTCCTTGTTTACTTTTTCATAGTTTACTTTTGTTGTTTGTACCCATATATAATTAATTTTGGACTTATTCGAAAAGATGAAAAATACGTATGGTCCATTTTAGTGACTTTCAACTTCTGCCCGTCATGATTATACGAATACAATGCTTATTAAAATCCATAAACATACGTACCCAAGGCGGGATTCGAACTCGCGACTTTGGAAGCGCTGTCCTAACTCCTTTGATTATGCGACTACTTCGGTGATCGATTTGATAGCGTATCGGGATATAAAAAATGTACTCCTGCTTCAGCAAAAAGTAAAATGTATGCCCATGTATAGTGTACATTCTCGAAATATTGTCAATAATGTAATTAATAACATACAAGAAAATGGTGATTTATATTCTTTTTTCTTTCGGAAAGGAAAGAATTATATACATAACAAAATCTTATTTTTTCTCAGCTACAATACATTACACGACCACAAACTATCGCATGTTTGAACCGAGATATGCGGGCCTATTGGACAATATCAGACACGTCAACCTAGAGAAGTTCGAAGGCGGGAGAGTTGCCAATATGGAAGGAAAGAAATGCGGGAGCTTACTGAGAAACTAAAAAAAAAAAAACTAAAGAGTTACAACACAGACATTAAATCTTCTAAACCACAGAATCTCTCACGCATTTTTAGTTTCTCACGCATTTTGCGTGAGAGGTGACATATCTGCAATATAAAGTTGTTGAAGAAATATATTTATACAATTTTAAAATTTATAATTATATATCCAAAGAGTAGATTATGGAAGCGACCGTGGCGATAAAGTACCATTCCGGCATTGGCTTGTAGGTCAGGAAAACTTTGTTTTTAGGACGGACGGTTCAAAGATTCCAATCCAGATCTTCCCAACTGCTGAACGAGCGAACTATCATAGCTCCATTTATTATCACTCAGCTCATACATATAATAACATTCATGTTTAAATATATTTCCTTTGTATATATTTCAAATGACAAAATACGCAAAACAAACGATCCTGTATTACATATTTTTCTGAGATGGTTGGTTGTACAGTTATACCTTATTTGCAGTTTCGCTTCTAAAAGTTGGACGGTATTAATGCCAGTTAAATACATATATTCATATATGGAGTGACACCTGCTCGTCACTGTTTTCTTAAAGGTCAGTTTAATGACGGACCGTATCTCTTGCATAGTTCTCTGGAAGGAAGTGCACGTAATAAATTTTAGAGCTATTTGCGTTGAATTTGTCCTTTCTTTTACATACCAAAATATACTTCTCCTCGTATTTTCATCTTTGGAAAAAGCACGACATCTTTATTGTTAAGTTCTGTATTTTTACGGTTTGTAATTGCACATTTGTTATGGTTATTCATCATTTAAGCACACATGTACATTGTACGTACAATTTATATACACACAATAAAATATATAATACGCATATATACACGAATTAAAATTTATTTAACTTCATAGAAAAGCTTCTGTGATAATCTAGCCTGCGTGTTAACCTACGCAGACAGAGAAACTACACACAGGTGTCCAAACCGTGACGTCATTAAAGGCGAGTTCGCACTTGAACATCAGCGCGCGTAACGTTAAGGGTTTACCTAATAATACTTTAGCTATCTTGTCTCCAAATAATTTTCAAGCGAAATAAATTTAAAAAAAAAAAAAAAATCTTGGAAGTGACAATAACTCGATAGTGCCAGGTTCAGGGGTGTTATAGATAAAAAATACCTATCCTTTCCACTAATTTTTGACGACATTCTCGGGACAGTAATATTACGAACTGGGGGGGGGGGGAGTGATAATTGAAAAGTAAAATATCTAACCTGACTTTTCTAACCTAACCTAACTAGTGTAACTTTGAAATGCAAAGCGAATAAAAAAGAGAGGGATTCTTGATAAATACAAAGAAAAAAGTAAACTTATATTTTTTACAAACAGTAAAGAAAGGTGTGTTGGAAAAAATATATTAGCACCGACCGGGAATAGAACTTTGGAACTTATAGCAATCCTAATTAGGGTTGAAACTAAAGCACGTTGAGGTGAGGGGGAAGTTTGTATTTTTCAAGTAATTAAGTCGTTTCGTAATCCCTTTCTTTCATGATGGTTTTATACCCTCTGCTATCCTATTTTCATACATTATTGTGTTTTTAAGTTTCCTGCTACATTAATTTTATCAGAGGCTACTTAGGATTCCGTCCCTACATTTCCTAGTTTCTTGATATATTCATTTTCATTTATGTAATTACAAATACGCTAATATATACCCACAAAATAAGCTTTAAAACATCAACAGTGAAAAGACGAATGACAAAAAATATATATTTCATCATTATAACTATTTTTCTGAATCTACTCCTTTTTATGAATATTGATAAAGGTCCACGAGTTCATGTACAGTGTTTAAAACGTAGGAATAAGTCAATCGTAATATACACATTTTTGAAAAGTAGTAATTTGCACTTCGTCATCTGAGCCTGGTACTCTTACTTGGTATTTTCCATTATTAAAAGTACCGAACATATGAATAATAACATTGGAGAATAACATTATTTATATCAAATAGCCAATTTGAGAAACTACAGTACTTAAGAAATACTGAAAACGAAATATTATCATGAAACGTATTTCGGGCGCCATTTGTAAAATATGGAGGAGGGCGTGACAACATAGCACGGTTGCGAATTCAATATATTACTCAGTACATGAAACTATGTCAAACTGCTAATTTTCAAAATCCCTGTTTTTGTTGTTGTTTTTTTTTATATATTTTTTAAAAACAAAGACCATTTTCAGCTTGCTATTACTTTACTTTTGCTGTTAGAAACGGCGTAGGAAAAATGTCAATACTACAAGCAGCTCTAGCGCTTAAACGGTGGATCCTAGAAAAAAAATCGAAATATTTTTTTTTACAGGGAATTGTATGTAGATTAATTTCTGCACTAAAGTATTTTGCTCTCAAGTGCTTTCTAAGAGAAATATTTACCAAATACTTATTTGGCGCTGTTTTTTTCAATATAGTGGAGAGAGCGGCAGCGCACCAAGGTTGCAAATTTAATATTTTACTCAGAACGCAAAACTTTGTCAAACTGCCAAGTTTCAAAACTCCTGTATTTCTTCCAGATAAAAGTAACATTTTGTTTGGGCTAATAGCAAAAATAATAATCTTGTTATTCAATATATGTTTTGAAATCCATGCTCAAAGATCTCTCGTGAAAATTTTTCGCTACTAATTAAGAACTCGTAGAAATTAAGGACAGGTAATGCCTAGCCCCTTTTCTCCCAAAATGAGCACTTTATGGGCGGATTTTTGGGGGGCCATGGGGGGCATTACCTACTCAGTCATTTTAGAATAACATTAAATGTTCAATTCTAAAAGACAGCTTTTAAAGTAATTGTCCCCTAGGATCTCTCTGTGACTCCACCCAGGATCCCTTGCCTAAAACCACCCATGGAGCACTTGAGTTTTATTAGTGTTTAAATCAAATATATTTCTAGTTTCGTGAGCACTCTCCTTTTGCTTACATAATATCAATGGAACCTGATACAAGAGAGACTTGGTGTTGGTGGGCTTTTCAATAATCTGGCAGTGCTCTCTATCTTACAGGTTACAGAAGTTGAAGATATTTGTAATCCGAGGAGGACTTTATGGAGAACACTGTATAATTGTGCAAAGCCATGAGTGCAGCGCTTTTCAATTTGTATGCATTATGCGGTAAATATATCTCAGGTTTAAATATGTGGTTCGCTCTTTACGTTATATACTATAAACCTGGCTGCTCAGTATACTTAATTATGCCAAGTTAAAGAAACAAGAAATGGAATATTTTAGTTTTTTCAGTCCAGAGCTTGAAACCTTTCTTTATCAGCTTAACCACATACAGTTAAAAAAAAATCAAAATATTCCATTAACACGTTGCTGAATATATTTCATAATTTACTTTGTTGTTAATTAATGTTAATCATTCAAGTATAATACTTAATACAAGCAGTAATAGCCGACCGAGTAGCTGTACAGTCTAAGGCGTTAGGCCAATGACTCGGAGGTTCCGGGTTCGAGTCCCGGCAGGGGTGTCTTTTAGCTAGAACGTGACGTATAATTGTGACGGGCCGAGGTCAACAGTTACTAGACTGGCTCATATAAAATAAGGTTAAAAATTAAATAAAGTTACAAGCAGAAATATTGAAGGTGTGTGTTTTTTTTAAATATATACTTTTAAAGCTGTAGCAAGAACTTTTTGCTTCTTGCTACAGAGTTTTCTCTCATCTAAATGCATTTCTTATGTACCTATTATAACACTACAACATTGCATGCACTATAACGAAAATTGCGAACGCAAGATAACTTAGTACCTATTTTGCATAATAACTAGAAAGAGTTTTATATCCTCCTTTTTTGAGTAAAGAGGAAAAATTGTTAAATTATTTAAGTTTTCTGGCGTAATTTAAATAATCTAATTTTCGTTTCCTGTTAAAAAGAACTCTGCTCTACTTCAACTTCCATTTCCGTCGTCTTCGCGTATATTTTTTTTTTTAAGTGATAAGCGAAAAAAATAGAGAGAATGAAAATTGTCTCTGATATTTGCAGAATATTTTTGCAATCATCTTAACGTGCTTATTCAGACATTTTCGTCTTTCGCATTTCTTACCTTATAATAATCTTTTCTGCAATAGTCTTTTCTTCGCATATGGTGATATATGAATAATATTCACAGATCTAATGTAATAAAAATATTACCAACATACTCACTAAGCATTTTTAAAAGGTAGTTATAATTTTTCCCATGCTCTGGCTTTTACGAATAGCTTAAATAAACACTTTTTAAGTCGCGTTACAAATGATGTAATATCATTAATAATGATGAAAAGAATGCTTAGCAAATTCCAATAGAAATTTTACCAGTGGCGACCAGTGGAAGTTTCTGCTGGCCGTTGCACTAAGGTATTTTCCCAGAATTCTTCGTTCCAAGTTCTACTTCCTTGATCAATCCAAATGAATTCTCCACAACGTTCTGATATCAGATCAAAGTGCACTATACTATTAACTTATTTATTTATATTCGCACTTTCCTGTTTGGGAACAAATTTTTAAAATTACGAGTATCCTTCAGTAGGAATATGTATCCATTGGCTTCCATTATCTCGTTTCTATTGAACAATAACTTCAATTTTATATCTTATTAAGTTCTCTCCTGACTATTGAAACCCCCGAATGTTCTCAAATTCTCCCCTAAATCCTTTATCGTCTTCAACTACTTACGATTGATCTTCAGTGTACTGTATGACGTGTGTAGAAGTTAATATGTTTCATGTTGCATATTTCTTCCATATTTTCAATATTCCATCCTGATTACAAATAAGATTTCCATTTTTTTCGCTATTATACACGGAAACTTATTTCTATTTCTTCCATGTTCCATATATTTATCCCTGTATATAAATGTGTTTGATATTTTGTCCAATCCTTTCATCTCATTGTGTTCTCATTTCACATATATTTTTCTTGCAGTGTCACTAAGTTATTTTTTGTAATCCATTTCTAACACGCTCACCTAATATTATCCCAATGATCAAAACCTAGGTATATTTTTATTTCTTTCCTCTTTAAGATAGTCTATTGGCTTTTCATTTCCATCAAGGAAACAATTCTTTAGTATTAATTTCATTAGAATACTGTAACGTTCCAAGTGCCGCGCCACGTGCTCAGCACGTGTCGCTCATAATCAAAATATAAACACGATAGTAGTGTGTACTACGTGTGTGATACGAGTGTTACAACACAAACAATCAAGAGGAAAAGTAAATAGCGCAGACACAAATGGAGTTTCATCAAGAAGCCACCGATGGAGCTACCAACGATACGAAGGAGGAGTCAGCAGACTCAGCAAATTTAGGTGTATAAAAGACCGACACACCAATATAAAGCATCACTTCCCTGGGTGATTACTTCCCTGGATGATCACTTCTCTCCTCTTTCCTAGTATTCAGTTGCCTTGGATTGGTACTATCCTTAAGACCTGTACACTCAGTTGTTGTCGGACTGGTGTGCTTCCTAAAACCGCTCTCTCAGTTGCTGTCGGACTGGAGGGTTTCCTATCCTGCTCCCTCTGTTGCTGTTGGACAGGTGGGCTGCCTAATTGAACCTGTGTTCAGTTGCTGAAGACTGACACAAAATCCGGTACTCAGTTGCTGTCGGACTGGTACCTTCCTTCCTGCACTCAGTTGCTGCGGACTGGTGCTATACCAAATCCTTCTCTCTTCTACGAGGCCTACACCCAAGAAGAAGCCAGAAAAGTTATAACTTTTCATTTCGTATAGTTACTTTGGTACGGGAGACTCTTTTTATTAATCTAAAGAACTTATATTATTTTATAATAAAACTGGTGATGGGCAAAACTCATATCCCGTGTATCTTTGTCTCTACCTATATTTCCACAAACAACAGGGTGTTCCTAAAGGAACATTACGATACATATTTTTTTCTAACCTTTTTGTTGTAGTTTTGTATCAAAGAGAGCCTTTGTTTAGTATATGCCATTTCAAATACAGCATATTATAAACTATGAAAGTTCCATTACTGGACTTTATTACCGTAACAAACATTGATCGATTGCACACTAAAGCAATCGTGAGCATAGATTATAATTGAATAGAAGACTACTAAGATAGGATATGGTGACTTTTCAGTATGATTACTATAATTACAGTACCTTGTAAAGAATCGTTTAGGTATTTACAAAATGTCACTTGCTTAAATATCTTCATTGACAGTTGCTTAGCTTCCTTGTTAGAATGTTTACGGGTCCAGAATTCCATATAACATAACGTTGTCAGGAAACTGCTTGAAAGAGCCTCCATAAAACAAAAGAGTAAAAGCAAACTAAATACTTTCAGTGTTGCCAGAACAAAGTCACAAAATGTCACAATGTCTTGCTCTTTTTTTCTTAATTATCTTATTATAGTATTTATTTGCACGATTTTTTTGTATTTTTTTTTCTTTAACTTACTTCATATATTCGAATATTGTTTATGTTCGCTAAGGCTGTGGCACAAGTACGAAACTATATGTACTTTTGAAATGTTGTTCTATTTCTATATAATGTAGAAGTGCTAATCTATTTTGTTGGCTGTATTGGTTACTTCTACGTGTAACCAAAAAATTTGTAAATAACTTACACTTCTACTGGAAAGAATTTGTACCTCTATCAAAATGTTCTTTATTTGCTTAGATAACTGCGTAGTTTGTCAAAACTTCTTTCAATGTATGGTTCAAAACCTGAAAGTCAAATAAAATGTACTGCTTTGGTTATTTGTACTATATTCAGACTGCATTGTACGAATGGCCAAATACGATAGGCCAAATATAATGATTTGAGGAGATTCCGACAATTCTAAGCTTATCAACACTATAGACTGCATAATAGTCAGCTCGTGATATAAACAATAGTCGAGAAGGAGACTCCGTAGTGTACTGAATCTCTGCGCTGATTTATGAGTTTGTGTGTTGTATTTGTGAAGGATCAGAATCATATTTGTAAGGTAAGCTGTCCAGAAAACGTGACTAAAATGTCCCTGTTCTAAAATAGAAAATTCAGTTCTTAAGTTTATGAGGGCAAATGTTAATCATGGAGTTCGAGGTCATTACACAGTATCAAAGGGTAAGGCCTTGCGTGTTCACAGGTAACTAATTTCATTCAGTCAGTGATACAGACTCCAAGAATTAATATATTTCTTATATTAGGTGCTTTAGGGGCAATACCGACACTTTGTTATGGGGTAATCCCGTCACCTTCATCAATATATTTCTATACATTCTTCGAAAATATCTACGTGACACTATTCGAGTAAATTACAAGGATGTCTCTCTTTATTTTCAATAGCAAACATTGTTCGTCACTACTCTTGAAAGATTTCGAAAGTCTCTAGGAACAAATAAAAGGACTTCTACTTTTGACGGAGTAAGAAATAGGATGAGTCTTGCTACAGCTGCAAAAACGTCTTACGTTTCTCGTTACAAGTTGCGGGACATAAGAAGAAAAACCCTGAGTAAATATATTGTATTGAAGAATTCCTGATTTTCTCATTATTTCTTCTTAAATATTTGCGGTATAATGCTTGAAAGATTGAGTATTTTTTTACAAGTAACATAAAATAATTAAATTTGTAAGGGGACTGATAACTATCAACAAACTGCACACCAATTATCTTTGGTGAATATCTGTCGCCAAAGAACTGCAAAGACTAGAAAGAAACAAAAAACAAACACACAAAACGTCAGAATTCTCGTGTTTCATTCTACCTTGTTCGAGAATAACAATTCGCGTTGGGTTTTAGGAAGAGGAGAAGGATGCAACAGGTAGTTTTGTTCCACCAAGTTGTTTGTTCTCTGAGAGAGAGAGAGAGAGAAAAGAGTAAGTAATTTTATCTCCAACGTGGGAGATGAGTTTTTATCTTTTCCCTTTCTATTCCATTCCTGCTTCATCTCCTCTGCTTTTAGACTTTTCGAAACTTATTTAACTTCTCCATGTAAGAGAACAAAGATACTTTGACACTTGAAAGGTAAAGTACAAATACTTCGGTTGCTTGTTTTCCACCTTCTCTGTGTGACGTTGGATGATGTAATCTGCAATTACGCTGACAAGAAATCCTCTAATTTGCAACATCTCTCTCTGGTTGTATTTATCTTTTCTTGACGCTCTTTAGTTGCTTCTTATTGTCTACGTTCCTTTGTTATCTTTTGATATTTACTTATGACTCCTTTTCTGGTGAGTATTTTTTTTATATGTGACGGCGGATAAATACATGTTAAAATGCGTAATCTTTCTCTTTGACTTTTGACAGAGAAAAGGGAAAAGAATCAGGAGGTTTGTTTTGCTTGAGAAGATGTGTTAAACTAACGCGTTAAAATCTAGATTTTCAATTATGTCAGCGGCATTACAGCATTGGATTCCCTTTCCTATACTTCTTTGTCCTGTTGCTTGGTTACGAGCTCTTCTTTTGACTTAAACGAAGTGTTTGTGCGTAAAACGTAGTAGAAAATGAAATTAGAATACTTAATTAATCCGGTGGTAAGGACTAATGTGCCTCAGTGGTAAGGAAGCTGTCTCATAATGTAGACAGTTTGAATTCAAACTGATACTGAGATATTTAGCAGTATGAGAGAATGATAGAAACCTTGTAAGCTAACCAAAGACGTACGGACAAGGCGAGTAAAGGACCATTTTCTCTCCAATTGTAACGGGGTTCCCGCTCTGTCCCATTATTTTCTAAGAGGTCACTGCTCTCGATTCCCTCATTTTTAGATTTGTATCTAGAGACCGATAGATAGAAGTTATTTTTTTCTGACTTGGAACTCTGATTACCCTTGCGCTAGTGTATATTTTTACAATCTTACCGCGGTATTTCCAAATATGATTTCAATGTTCAATTCAAAAGAACTTACATGACCTGTCAAGGGGCCGTTAAGATTTTGTGAATTTGATTTTTGAAAATGCCTAGCACCATTCGATAGGATATCCAAAGAAATCACGAAAACAATATATTTTTTATCGGATGGAGACAAATTACGTCATTGAACCAAGAACGAAGAAGTTTCAGCTTGTTTTCCTTTTCTGCAATTAGGTCGGGGATGGAGTAGGGAAGAAGTTGTGCGAAGGGAGTCATTCAGAGTGTCTAGTTTGAAGGCATCATAGCAGAGGTTCAGCAGTCAGTAAGAAAATGTATTCGATCGATATAATCATTACACCATTCCATAAAATAGCTAAGGAATCGATTTTACAAAATCGTAATGGTTCCTTGTGAGAGAGAAAACACAGAATTATCTGTACAAAACTCTTTCTTGCGGTTGGCAACCTTTTTTCACGCAGCAGTTTTTTACATTTACTTTTAAAAATATACAAAATATCCGTTTTGAAGTTTTTTTTAGGTACTGCCATGTATTTCCAGCTATTTATTTCATGTTCATGTTGACTGCAGCGCCTTCAGTGGCAGCAAAGGAAGATCAAAATAAGGATTTCTCGAGTTTTGACGTCACCGACAGAAAGACATATCTTCGATCGAATGGTGTTAAATATTTTCAGTAATCGAATTTCCAAAATCGTGATGGTCCTTTGAGAGATTATAAAATTGATTGAACTTGAACAGAAATTTAAATTCATTTTATACAAGCAAAGCAACATTTTGAAAAGAAAAGTCAAAACTACTTATTCTTAAAAAAATATATATATATATTCCCTGCAAGCACGCTTATAATTGTTACATATAAACCTAGCTTTTTCACACACAGGGTTTATTTAGTTAGATTTGGTTTATTTTATTGTGTAAAATCAGCATATTTAGTTAGAAGAAATTTTAGGGGATTTTTGTGTTTTTTTATTCAGTGGAGTTAGCAACGATGCAAAAAGGTAGTGAGTTAGCAATACTGTAAGAAGCAACTAAAAGTAGAAAGAAGATCTTTGGAGGGAATTTTCAGACAGAAGCATGATAGCCAATGCTTAAATAAAGAAATAATTGTTCCAGTGTATAAGAACATTGAATATAATTTTAATAATACAAACATCGCAAAGAAAGAACAGCTGAAGAACTTATTTGGGTAAAGAATCTATACAAACAATCCCACAATTTGTTTGTGAGTTGTTTCTTTACCTTGCACTAAATGGAAGCAGGATTCAAGTTATGTTTTCGTGGCCAATAAACCAGCTTCAAGAAGATATCTGAAGAAAGATAGCAGCTTTCTTTTATTTGTGTTTTATGTGCTGAACTTTCAAGTGTGTATGAGCGCTTATCCGCAGTTTAAAATAGATGACAAGAAGAAGCATGTACTGCAACAATTAGTTGAGCTACCTGAAGAATGCCCACGTCTATTTAAGTCAACTGTATAATGAGCAGCCTTTGTAGACGTGGAATAAGTCACGTAGGTTAGATCAGTGTTTCGTGTGTAGGATTGCGTGTAGCTTACGCCTGTTTTGAGGTCTTTTCTGCATGATTTTCCTAGTGGTTGGTAGGTGATGGACAGCATATGTATATAGGCCTATTATGTGATGAGATGTGACATCGCTATTCTCACCTAGCATCAGTATATTAGAGCCACAAAAAAATACACGTATGAATCGGTATATCTAAAAAAGGTGACATGTGACAAAAGTTTCAAGGCGTAATATTTTCACAAAATTCAACTCGTGTAGGGTAGATACATAACCTATGAGGAAATGAAACATGAGAGGCAGCTTTTTGTGGGTGAAAGAAAAAGTATGGGTTATTGAAAGTTGTGAAAAATTAAGGTCTAGTGCATACAAAATTAACGCAACGTATACTTAACCTAACTTTACTTAAGCTACTAGGTTTAACAATCCAATACGTAAAAGGGATATGTGAACCAGCAGGCTCTAATACGTTGTTTAAGTTCTTTTCGTTGTTTTAACTTTTATCTATTATTAATAAGTTAGGTTAGGAAGCGTTAGGTTAGGTTAGAAAAGTCAGGTTCGGTTATTTTCATTACACCAGATTGGACGCCAGCATTCTAAACGCTGTATTACAAGAAACGTCGTTACTATTATGATCGGGACCTGTAAAATCGTGGTTCGACAAGTGGAGAGCACTGGGTGAAGTGTAGGGAATATTGAAAATCATATCATATTTAGTTTTCACTCTAACAACTCGGTTATACGTATATTCTGTACAGCTCAAATTCCATGTTTAGTTTGATCCCTTCTCGTATATTGTAACCAATACTAAAATATTAGCCCAGAATGGCGATATGATAGTATGAAAAGGTAGAATAACATATAAACATCTGAGGATTAACCTCATTACCTTTTTTTTTTGTTCTATAGAAAGAAAAATGAAAAATAATCTTAGTTTTTCCTGTGAAATCAGAATAGAGGAGACCAAAAATTACAGTTCATTAGCAGATGGATTTGCAATTTATTAATTTGTTTTGCTTCTAGGAATGCGAAATTGTACTGTTTCTGATTACCCTACAGAAACGTATTCTCTCTTTCAATGTTACTCACTGAATAGCACACCAATCACATTTATATTGATTTCCTTAGTAATCGTAATTAGTGACTATATTAGATCGCTCTTTATTTAAACCATTCAAGAGATTTTAATTGAAATCGGCATTTACGAGAACAATCATAATAACACGTCTTTTTTTAAATATTCATTACCACTTTATTGCCTTATTTCCTGTGCTTTATTCGTCCTGTGGAGCAAAATCACAAGCGTCTTAACATAGAAAGTCCTATTTTTGAAAGCTTGAAAGAACACTACAAAATCGCATGTGTAATGAACAAAAAAACATCTAACCTAACCAATGGTCACTAATTTTATTAAATATTTAATGCGTATGTATATAAATTTATTTTTCTTTTTAAATATATAAACATAATCACGCTACGATTCGAATCTGGGTCTCCGGATCACTTTTCGATAAGGGTAACCAACACACCAAGCTGGCAATTCTCCAGCAGCTGCTTGTCAGTGTTGTTTATGGTTCAAGCATTATTGGGCCTGCGCGTGAATGGCCCTACCTTAATAAGACAAGACATAAGAAATTAATAAGACATTTCACAACAGCAAATTGTGAAACTTCCATCAAAATCTGTGCTATAAGGCCATTTCTTGTGTCGAACATGCTGAGAAAAATTGTACCAGGTTGTTGCGAAATAAATGCCCATGTTTATACCTTACACAGCTACTGAGATTTGAAATGCAGAAAAGATACCCTTGTAACATTCGAAGTAGTCTGCTTTGCAATAACAAATCTCTGCAAACGACTCGAAAGCCTCTCAATAGACTGAATGAAGTAGTGTTGTTCCTGTAAGATAATGATGACCAAGAACGCACTGTTTGTACTATCCTTATTTTTGAACACCCTGTTCTTAAGAAAGTCACTTAGCCGCTAAAGCTATGGCAGTTTGTTGTTGCTTTATCTGGGGAATATGGTGGCTGATATATTTATTTATCTCAGGTCACTCAGCTTCTTTTTCTCATACATTTTGCCAGTATTATTTACTGAGAGAAGACTGACCAGCGACGGCTAGTTTTTATACGACGGCTGATGTATTTCATCAATACATAACAAAGGTAATAGTTTCATGATGAAACAACAGCTTTTAAGATCTAATGAAAATCATAGCAAAATCCCGAGAAATAATGGTTCAAAAGTACAACAAGCTACGAAAATGAATAACTTGTATTTTTTTTTTTAATATGACAGATATACCTCTTCGTGCAATTAAAACATTTAAATCAATACCGTTACAGGAAGTATTACAATTAGACAATAAATAACACACTTATATTACAACAATATAAAACCAGATGTATTTCAGACACTACTAAATATCATTCTGCAAAAAAAATGTTTAAACATATTTAAAAATAATTATTTATATGATCGATGATTCACTTTACTTCATATCAGTTTTATGCGCCATCTATAATATCCGTCTGGTAATTAACACCTATGCATACCTTTAAGTGATGATTAAGAATGAAGTGAATATAGAAACAAATTAAACAGAAATATTGAATAATTGATTATATATATGTAACATTAAGTCGATTCCAGAAGCCAACGGATACAAATAACATTGATGAATACAAAAAGACTTCGGCGTAATATATATTTTTCTTTTAAACGTAATATATGATACACTAAACTGACATTCATTGATGTATTACAGTCCAAGGATTCTTTGTACAAAATATGAGTCTTGTCCTTGTGTCACATATATTTTGGTCATATATAAAAGATTAATTCAAACTTTCTTTTTAATTTGTGTATGTCATTTGTATACGTAATAAATTTAGAAATAATTATGATTATACGTAGAGCATAAGTTATGCATATTTTTTTGAATAAGTTACGAAATCAAAGACGAATTAGTTTTAGATCACTTAATGGCAAAACTATTAGTATAGGCAAATTAGGGCTTAAAATGGCCCGAGACGGAAAAAATTATTAGAAAGCTAATTTTTGTTTTAACGCATTCTTTGGACCTCCAGAGAAAAATCCCAAAAAATCACAGCTGGGCAACCACCTGAAATGACGTCATCAATATGGCGGCCACGCGACCACATCCATTTACGCTTAAACGGTAATATCTCATCACAGAACCCAGATATAAGCTTCGTTCTGGTGCCAAATTAAAGATAAAGCATGTTTCAAGTGATTTGAGTTATAACTGCCCCCATACGTTCTGAACACTTATAAATATGGCGGATAATATATTAAGAAATTAATTTTCTAAGTTTCACTATTTCTATTTCATAGTGAATTACTATGAAACTACCAGAGATACGAAAAAACACTTCGAAATAAACGTTATAGCGTAGAGTCTCACCTTTCCAACGGTACATATATTGTTTCTGTATCTTAAAAACTGAGGTAGTTATGCCATTTTATGTAGCGCAAGGTGTTGAATTGCGAGAATTTAGGTGCAGTGGACTAAGTGACACGGGGGAATAATTTTACAACGAAAAATAGGATTCCGTAAAAAGAAAATAAATAAATGTACAAATGTTGGAAAGCAATATGCAGATCATTGTTGCCTTTCAGCTTTGGCCTCGCGCCGCCTTTGTTGCAGTTATAAACAGTCTCAAATTGCAAACTTGCCGTTCTAGTGCTATTTTTTTAATTACACCAATATAATCATTGCGATTATTATCTTAGTTTTTTCTTAACATGTGTTGGTGATCGTAGGCCTTTGTTGGAAAGCTCGATAGAAGATGGAGGAAAAGTGTATTTTCTGCAGTGAAGGCGGACAATAACAGTGTCAATGTGAGAAGAGGTTTAGAGACTGTGAGGAATCTCAGTATGAAGAAAAAAGATGGTATTTGGGAAAAAATCGAGGGTGTTAGTTATGATCGAGTACATGTACAATGTAGAAAACATTATACCAAACATGGGAATTACGTGCCAGTGTCCCCACCTGGAGAAGCAAATGTACCCAAACACCTCCTCAGAAGTGACCAACAGCCCTTCGACTTTAAAACGTGCTGTCTCTACTGCGGGAAGACGGTTGATAAAGGAGCTTACAAGAAGCACCCAGATCGCTACCCAAAAATATGCCAAGTGGAATGTGTTCCAAAAATTTCAAGTATTCGTAGTATGTGCGTAAAGAGGTGCGACAAGTAGAGGGAAACAGTTCTAAATCGCATTAATAGCGAATGTGACCTGATCGCGGCTGATGCGCAATATCATAAAAACTGTGATGCACGATTTTCAACCGTTGGTTCAAGTATGCCAGGTGAGCCTTCTGAAAATGTGGTCGGAAGACCTGTTGACGAGTCCAAGTTTGAGGCTTTCAATAAATTATGCAACTTCCTGGAGGACAACGATGACTACCAATACCTGCTGTCTGACCTTATAGAGATGCTCTTAAAGTTTAGTACCGATAGTGATAAATTGTACGGTGAAAAGCGTCTGCGGGAGCTTTTATCAATACACTACGGCAATACCGTTCTGATGTCACCCAGCATGCAAAGTTTCGGGACTGTTGTTTCTTTTAGGCCCGTTTCATCGAAGATTTTAACGGACAATTGGTACGCGAGTCGAAAAAAAGATCCTGTAGGAGAAAAGAAGAGAATTCTAGACGCGGCTATCACCATCCTACAAGAAGAGATAAGATCTCAAGTTTATGATTGTTCGACATATCCAACGTACGAAGAAATATTGAAAGCGGGAGAAAATCAAGTAGGTGAGATGCTCACTCATCTATCTACTTTCTGGTTTAATGAAACCGGTAAAATGTCAACCATGCAAACAGAAAGTGCTGAGTGTTGCGCACTTTATCATTTCTTCGGTGCGTCCACGTTCTTTTGTGTCAGCTGTACAGGTTGGAATTGGAGTGTTTCTCCATAGGCGTTTAAGATCAAGACATTTAATTAACCTTCTACATAATTTAGACTGCTCAGTTTCCTACAGTGAGATCTGCAAGTATGAAACTTCCGTGACAATGAACACTTCAAGTGACGTTCAGGACAATGGATTTGTGCAATTTGTCTTTGACAATGCAGATCACAATACTCGAACTGTGGACGGACATGGAACTTTTCATGTGATGGGGGGAGTGCAGTGTGTGACTCCTTCTTCAGCTGTTCAGACGAGTTCTCGTGTTTCACGACCGAAGATTCAACCAACGGCAACTGTTGTTGGAAAGTTTGGTTTCATCCCAATCGTCATTCACGATCGTCCTAAAAACCATGGATTGAAACGCCTGGTAATGGAAGACCCTGAAATTGCGCCCGATGGATGCCTCCAATGGATTTGGATGGCGGGTCCCAAGTCAGCCGAAGAGCCTCATACGGGATGGAGCTGTTTCTTGGAGATTGCCGCGGAAAAAGATCTTACGAGAAGTCAGCAATGATACCCTTGCCCTTCGTCAATCTTCAACCATCAAACCCTAGCTCAATTAACACGTGTCTTCGTTTCGCAGCTGAAGAATGCAGGAAGCTGCAACAAAGGTGTATTGTGACGTTCGATCAGCCGCTTTTCATTAAAGCCATGGATATAGTCTCTCAGGTGGACCAAAATGATGAGCTATCAAAGGTTATCGTGAGATTAGGTGGATTTCATCTGCTCATGAGTTACATGGGTGCGGTGGGTAAAATTATGGGTGGCAGTGGTATGGAAGAATTGTGGAGTGAGGTATTTGCAAAGAACGCTGTTGTCCACATGGCTGATGGGCATGCTTATGCAAGAGCATTACGAGCTCATTCGCTGTCCCAGGCAGCTATTGCTCATTTGATTTTGGAGTGTTGTGTTGAAGAAGGATTTTTGATCAGTTTTGATGTCCAGGCTCTTAGGGAAATGCACAACGAGGTGTTAAACTTGTCATTCTCCGAAGAATCTCTTCTATCCAAAGTCGAACCTATACTGACTGCTGTATCCAGCGCGATTAAGACATTAGAAGAAACAAGCCGCACAGCTAAATTATGGCTTCAGTATTTCAAGCAAGTCTCTGTAATGCATGACTTCGTGAGAGCGGAAAGAACAGGCGACTGGAACCTTCATCTCTTCTCCGTACAACGCATGCTAGCCCATCTCCATGCAGCTGGCCATGTTCATTACGCCAAGTCGGCCCATCTATACCTCCAGAATATGTCTAAACTGAAGACTACTTTGTCGGACCAAGAGTTTGAACATTTCGCCAGTAGGGGTTATTTTACAATTCGGCGATCGGATAAGTTTTGGTGCGGCGTTTGGACAGACATGACCATTGAGCAGGTCTTAATGCGGTCTATGAAGGTCAGTGGTGGCTTGACACAAGGCCGAAAATTGTCTGATAGCGTCGTAGCACGTTGGATTTGCACCATGCCGGGAAGTCTCCAGGTGACGGAAGCAGTGGAAGCTTTCGCCGGAGTGACAGGTGAATCCTCCGACCAGCACATTTCTTTATCAAGATCGTGGCAGACCAGAGATACCAGTGCTTTGAAGAAATTTGTAGCTTGGCTGAATCAACATTCGCCCTTCAACAAATCCGAAGACCTCATTTCTCTGTCTTCAGGAATCGTTGCCGATGACAGAGTTAATTGTGACTCTGCGGAAGAGATAGGCGAAAATGCTGTCAGAGGAATTGTGGGAAAATCATTTTCAACTGTTACTTTGAAGAGGAGGACGCAAGTGTTCACACTGGCCGCTATGGGAAAGACTATAACAATTGATAAGAATCCTGTAGTTGTGAATCCTAACCAACTGTTTCACCGCATCGCGTGTGTTGTGAGAAGTGCAGATGACCTTGATGACTGTCTACAGTATGAATTGGCACCATACCCTCAGTCATTGTTCGACGACGTTGGTCTTCGCGCGGGAACAAAATCGAAGATTATTCAAGTAATCGACAAGTTGTGCAAAATTAGCAATAAATTGCCTGAAAACCCAAGCTATGTTCTCGATGGTGGGGATCTTTTGCACAGAGTACATTGGCCCCGTCCAGCAACGTACGGTGATGTTTGCAATGCCTACTTGGATTACGTCAACGGAAATAACGGAGGAAATGTCATCATAGTATTCGACGGATATGAACCAAGTACGAAAGATGCAGTGCATATGCGACGAGCTGTAGGGAAATCATCTATGAGGGTCGATGTAACTCCATCCAACGCCGTGACAATTACACAAGAGCAATTCTTGTCGAACGTTGAGAACAAGCAAAGTTTTTTGGAACTCCTTACCACAGAATTCAAGAAAGCAAAGTTCTCCGTTCTCCAGGCCCCTAGTGACGCGGATGTGTTGGTTGTTTCAACGGCGAAAACAGAAGCGGAGGCAGGACCATCAGCTGTTGTAGTTGGCGCGGACTCAGACCTACTCGTACTCATTGCTGCCTTGACGCAACCCCAATGTGCCGTGTACATGTTAGTTCCGGGAAATTCCATCACCGACAGAAAAGTCTACTGCAGCAGAGAATTACACGAAGGTCTTAGTAACATGACTAAACACCTACTTTTCCTACACGCTTTTATGGGATGTGACACCACCTCAGCTTTGTACCAAAGAGGTCCATTTTCATGCTTCAACAAGCTACAAAATGACAGTGAGCTGCAGAAAGTTGTTGAAATATTCAACAACCCAAACGCATCGCAGGATTGTATTGCAACTGCAGGAGAGCAATTCATGGTGCATTTGTACGGAGGTAAACGTTCAGAGGGACTTGACAAAACTAGGTACAAGAAATATGTTCAGAACGTTGGTAAGAAACCTCCAAACTACGTCATGAATCTTGCGAGCCTTCCTCCTACTTCTGCTGCCGCCCGCCAGCATAGTCTGCGAGTAACACCAAGTCCAGGCTTGGAAGGGTAATGTGTTCCTTAAAGATCCAAGATGGCGGCCTTTTTAAAATTTAAGGATGTTCCCCATCCAGGGTTTTTTGGGGGAAGTATAGGGTGGAACATAAGGAACGTATTTTAGAAAGAATCACTTTCCTAATAATTATTTTCGTTTCGTGCCACATTTCTTGCCTTTCCCCGTGTCACTTAGTTCAGTGCACCTAAATTCTCACAATTCAACACCTTGCGCTACATAAAATGGCATAGCTACCTCAGTTTTTAAGATACAGAAACAATATATGTACCGTTTAAAGGTGAGACTCGACGCTATAACGTTTATCTCGAAGTGTTTTTTCGTATCTCTGGTAGTTTCATAGTAATTCACTATGAAATAGAAATAGTAAAACTTAGAAAATTAATTTCTTAATATATTATCCGCCATATTTAAAAGTGTCGAGAATGTATGGGGGCAGTTATAACTCAAATCACTTGAAACATGCTTTATCTTCAATTTGGCACCAGAACGAAGCTTATATCTGGGTTCTGTGATGAGATATTACCGTTTAAGCGTAAATGGATGTGGTCGCGTGGCCGCCATATTGATGACGTCATTTCAGGTGGTTGCCCAGCTGTGATTTTTTGGGATTTTTCTCTGGAGGTCCAAAGAATGCGTTAAAACAAAAATTAGCTTTCTAATAATTTTTTCCGTCTCGGGTCCTAATTTGCCTATACTATATGGAATAAGGGACCTTATAAACCCACCCACTGCGTCCGTCTCTCCGTATTCTCTAGTTAAATCTCCGGAATTACAAGTTATAGAGAGGTGCTTTTTGGAAAAGTACTGACTAGACTACCTCAACACCACTGGAATCGTCTTGACTGGTGCAGCAGCAGTGTCGCCAACTTTTAAAAAAATAATTGCACCCAATGCTTCCATTCCGTTAGACCTATCTGCACGAAATTTGGCATAAGCATTATTCAACACAATAGGAAAATTCTAAGGATTTCCCCGTTGTCAGTGTTGCCAACTCATGTGCAGAAATTGGAACTACAAGGAGTAAAGAAATGGATGAGCTGTTATTTCACAGATTTTAGTTAGAATAGCAGAGTCACTGGAACCATCTTGATTGGTGCTGTTGTCAGTGTTGCTTACTCATTTTTTTTTAGGAAAATCAATCGTTCAAATTGCTTTCATTCCATCACACATATCTGAAACAAAATTTTGCAGAACATTATTCAACACAACAGAAAAAATTCTGTGCGTGTCACCGTTCTTAATTACCCCAATTGTCAGTGTTGCCAATCAGTGGCGTATTCTGAAACCATAGCTTTGACAACCACTACCCACAATGATAAGAGTTACAAAGAGGGTACGGATGTCACCATGATTATTAGTGTTCTGCACCCCCCCTCCCGTTTTCATGTAAATAAATATTATTTGTGCAGACTGAAATATTTGTTCACAAGCTAAGACTGCTGCGGTAGCCTAAATAACCCACAGGATACGCTCCTGTTGCCAATACATTTTATGAAATTAATGTTTGTTTGGTTGAGAACGGAACCTTCGCGATTGTTAATAGAACCGCAGCGTCAATTTGTTTTAAATCAATCCTCCTAACTCGAGCAATAACAAAGATGTGATCCGTACGTTTAAAGAAATACGAAAATGCAACAGACGGATGAGCACATGAAGTGAAGAATTTGGAGTACATTACTTAGACAGTGAAGTAATAAATATTAAATTAATTTTCGTTGGACAGTTTCGCGTTTTGAGGTAATATCAAACTGAAAACTGAAGATTTAGCTCACAGTGGCTAAACGAACAACATGACACGAATCCTAAATGTACGTCTGAATGTTTGACTAATGAATATGATGAGAGAGAGAAAAAAAACGGGTTTCGATTATGAGTTCTCAAAAATATTAGAATTTATTTGTGTTCCAAAAACTTAACTTGTTTATATTTATCAACATGTGTGTCTTGTTGTTGTTGTTATATCTAGAAATAGTTGCTAAGCAAAGCGAGAGAGGACGGAATGCATGAGCGAATTCGTTGGGTGTGTCCTAATCTTCATTCATGTCATGTGTAATGACAGAGAACACACATGGAGAAGCAAACTACAGATTACGTGATACCCTCTCATTATCACACTCATATATCATCTTGTAGATCTCATTTGGAACAGCTTTATTGTCCTTTCCTTGTAATTCCTCCCGGTTTCATTTCTCAATTTAAGTAAATTACCTCTTAGGTACTTAGAGTACTTTTAAAAATTATATGAAACCAGCGAACTCATGTACTTGTCACTATTTTCCCTTTGAAAATGGCTAATGATACGGACGAAATTTAGTGAATCTTTTAAAATGAATGTGCTCCAGCTAGTGAAAATACGTTGCGGTGAAAATAGAGGATAAGTAGTAAATTTGGCTTGGTACATTTGTACTAAATAATACCGTGTACTTGTATTAAGCAATATGTTGAAAGTCTGTTAGCTGAATATCACGTAGGGCATTAACAAGCAATTGGAACGAAAAGTCTATGTGACGTCACGGATAATCATGAATCAGTGGCGGCTCCGATTCTTCTTCCAATTCGAATAGTTGTAATGACCCAATTTTGGTTGGTCGCTCCATATCTTACCCTCTCCCCCTTCTTACATTGTGTATCGTATACTTTTCTTTTAGGTTCGTGCTTTGTCGGCAATATTTTCGTCTTCTGTTTTCTACAAAGTGTGTATTTGTCCAGAAGACAATGTAGATTAGCCATACAAAACACTCCTTTGATTGTTGTTTGGCGGGATATGTATATTTTTTTTTATTCATTTTTTTATATTTCTTTGCACATTTTTTCAACAAATTTTCTTTCGTTGAAAATCTTCATAAACAGTTGAAAAGATCTGATCGTTGTTTTATTTTTGTCTGAATTTTGGTGGTGTATCCCCTCTCCCCTTTTCGCTCTTCCTTCTGTTTGGTTCTCTTCTCTTATTGGCTGATTCCATTCAGTAGTTGGAACATCGTCGTCGAGCAGGTGAAACTGCGAAAATTTACGCTGCCTCAGAAAGTTATATTAAACCAAAATTTAATGCAGCCAATGTCGAAAAAGTTTATTTAAGTACACAGCAGTGACCATTGGTATATTTCAACATCTTTTAGTAAGCTGTTACTCACGTTTCCTTAAAAGGGGAGCGGTATATCTATTGCTGCAGTTTTCATCTCTCATCCTCTATATTGGTTTGAGCTGGAAGTGGACTGGAAGGAGCATATCAACAGGCATCTTAACAGGGGTTTGTTATGTGAAGTAGCGATCATCAGTGTGTGAAGTGATTTGTTGCGGTGTATTTGTTGTGCAGTGTTATTTGTTTCTGAAATAAAAAATATATATAATTTCAGTGTGCCTTAATACCCTCTTTCTGTATGTGTGTGCATATAGTTCAGTGCTTTCTTCGATATAAAATTGGTGTGGTTTTTCTGTGTGGTTATGTGCACTGCTGGGATGTCTGCTTAATTTGATAGGCGCTGGGGGCCGAATTACTTTTCAGGTAATGTATGTTGTTTAACCTCTTAAAATTCATCTTTCTCTTCCGAAAAATCCAAGTCTGGTTCACCCACATTTAGATAACTAAGTCTCACAAGTAAACCTTACGCTTGGGTGAATCAAGTTGCTGCCCGAGACACATGTGATAGAGTAGTAGTAAGTGTACTCAATATGTCAGGGAAGTTTTAGGTGCAAAGCTCAAAGGGTTTAGGAGATACAGCCACTGGAAGGTGTGACAACATCAAATGTTTTTGTTCATATTTTTGTTTCCTTGTTGGGAAGATGTTGTTACTAGCACGTAAGCGAACCGAACTAGCACGTGTTACGTCATTCTATGCGAGTAGCTTTTGGTGTGGTTCGTTCGTGTGACATGCTCCTCGTTTTCGCAACATGATTCGATTCCCTTTCCATAAGGCTGGATACTTGAATGAGGAACCTGGAAGTTGGAACGCTCCTTACGATTACTGCTTTGACGGAATTGTGAACGACAAATGTTTCAAGTGCGACTCGATTGAGTTTGTCAGGTGTGCTCACTGTGAGCAGAGTATTTGTGCGAGACATGCACTCTTTTCTGAACTGCATATTGATTGTCGTAATTGGTAACTTTTCTATGCAATAACAAAATCACTTCGGCTTTGCAAAACAAACAACTTTCTCTTGTGTCTGATCACTTACATCTGCTGGAAACGCCAACATCTATAGTTTAGAGGAAATAATAGGTATAAGACTTCTCTCTTATGTTTTGGACTATGTATTACAACTATAACATGTACCTCCATGTGACTTACTAGTGGCTGCATCTCCTAAACCCTTTGAGTTTTGCACCTAAAACTTCCCTGACATATTGAGTACACTTACTACTACTCTATCACATGTGTCTCGGGCAGCAACTCGATTCACCCAAATGTAAGGTTTACTTGTCAGCACAATAGAAAATAATTCGTATGCGTTGAATATTTACCCTTGTACTATAGTGGATGCCATCGTTTAGAATGCACGTTAATTACGATGTGTACAGGGTGGTCCAAGGCTGCTAAATTGCCATATGATTTGTATACAATAACGCTTTATGGAATAGCATTGTTTAGCAGTAAACTAACCCCCCCCCAAAGAAATATCTCCTCAAAGAGGAAGATTGTATCAATTTACACCATCTACAACCATTCTTCATCCGCTTTAAGTTGCAGCTTCATCTACATACACAGGGTGGCACAAAAATGCCATTCGTTTGTCACTATGTATATATCATTTATTTCGTTTTATATCGCTGTACTAAGTTAAACTGTGAACGGACAGGAAACTTGTCTCTTTCTCACTAGCTGAGGCATACTCCACCACCCCTCTTAATAAGTTAAGGCCCGGTTCCATAAGTGTCTGGCTACAGAGTTTCGACTGTACTTTACAAATTTGGTTTAACTCAGACAAACTATTTCATTAACATACGAGACTATTTGCAATTAACATGATTCGTTACAAAGCCCCCCCCCCCCCCTCTGTGTGAAGATGGATTCATCAATCATTCTTTCATGTATATGATTAGTACAACTTTGTACAATGTTATGATTTGCACTTATTTACTGTTAACTGCAAATTCTTACAAATGCTGAATGGAGCTAAGAATATAAAATTTGCATAATATTTAATTAATTATATTTATATTTATTGTTAAATGTAATTTAGACGCACCCTGGCTTAAAAAGGTTTGATAATTTGGAAAATGAAAGCAATGTAGCCTGTAGAAATTCAGTAAAAGTGCCTATAAGTAGATACGTCGCGGCACTGTTCAATTGATAAGACTGACTTTGCCTTAACGAGATAGAACAATAGACTGTAATTAGCTATGAAATTCTACGAATATCTTTATGTAAGTATTTAGCATAGATGTTCTCGGGGAAGTATTATTCGTTATCTTCCCACGTTCACTGCCATCCAACTCCCTTTTAAAAGCGCTGCAACGTCAATGGCTGGTTGTTCTAATAACTAGCACATGGGATTACTACGCAGCGGACCCGGGTTCTATTCTCGGCCCTGGCCAATTTGTTTCATTCTGCACAACAAGACAACTTTCTCTTTCTTTCCAGGTTTGAATACTTACTACCTTTTGCTTTCAATTGCATTTTCAACCCTTAATATATTTTACGTGTAGACGTTAGAAAGTCAGGTTAGATTTTTTCGTTATACCTATTTTCAACATTTTAGAAATTTCAAGGATAAAGATTAGGTTAAGACCTGTTAGATTCTTTTTTTTTTTTCATTATATGCGATTCACATCACTTTAAACACAACAAACATTAACAGAATCACTTACTCCCAGTTACGACTTAAGGAGTGTTACTCTCCTGAGACGACATATTGAGTAGAGGGTTGAATTGAGAGTCTCTCGCGAGAGAAATTAATCCTGGTAGCAATATCACGTGTTCAACAAGGAACAGGAAATGTGCTTTAAGTAACCTTTATAAAAAGTTATGTTTAGAGCTGCCTCCGAGGTTTAGGCGGTAGAGTGTCCTGGAAAAAAAAATCAAGGTTTCGATGCCCGTCCACGTCAATATTTCTTCTTGTGTTTAAAAGATCATTACTATGTGCTATTGATACTTAAGAATAAGTGCCTACTTGGTCTTTTATAAAGGTTTTCAACACTTTATAGGTGCTTCACAGGTTGTTATTCTAGTACACATATGAATGAGCCACTGTTGTAATCGTAATGAGCTTAAGAAATATTTGAAGAGCGTAGCCTACTGTAAATTAGGGTGAGAATGATTTTGTTTTTAAGTCGTTTCACCTTCGTCCTCAGTAAAACTAAAAATATATTATCATTAACAAATATTTGTTAATATATCATTAAGCTAAAGGAGATATTTCACTGAAATTATTACAGCAATAAATTTTTGGCTATCGTACATCAACAACTTTAAGTGAAATTTACATTAAGTGTTCAGTCCGAGAACTAAATATCAGCATATGGACAGAATATTTCTTTTCGAGATATTAGGAATGTTCAATATTAAATAATAACTTATAAAACAGATACATTTCAAATACATTTCTGTAAGAAAACTCATGCATACGTAGTTAAGTAATGGGATTAAAGTTTCAAATAAGACAACCCTATATGTTTTTTTATGATTTCCAAGCTTACATTTCTACCAGCACCACCTATCGAGTGGAATTTGAGACAGAACGTCGTCAAGGAAACGTTGCTAAATTTGTTTTGATCGTTAAAATAGTACATTGGATTTATAAAGGGAAATTGTTTGATGGTAATTTAACGTAATGTTGTTGAGTAAAACGCGAACTGAAACAAGACACGATAATTATTAACAACAGAGTGATTTTCTAAAAAAGATAATTATAAAATAGGGAAGAGTAAAAAGAAAAATCGTCTTCTGCGAGCAGAAAATAATCAGTACTAGTTTTAGAACTTGCGCGTATCATAGTGTTTTTATTTTTTAGCAAACTGTGTTGAATTACTGTCCTTCAAGTCATGTGACATTAAAGCCATTTCTAATTCAGCATGGGGTTGTTCATCGCCACCATCACACCAATCTTCCACTTTGAAAAGATATGTTTAGAATGGCGTATTCATGGGCTTGGGCTTCCTTATAGCAAAGTAACAGTAATAGAAACTTTTAAAAATAAGTGTTAAAGTAGGTTGAGCAGATGTCATTTTTAAAAGTCCGGGACATCTCGTTTGAAATGTACAGCTAGCTAGCTGTCTTATTCTATGTCCTAAGATTAATTCGCATTATGTTATGCACATTTATCCGAATGAAAGTAATATTTCAAATTATTAACTCCAGATGTCACTCCTCCGTACGTCATATACGTCTTGCATGCAAGAGAACTACTGACGAGAGAGGTTGTTTGTGGTGAGCTCCTGCTGAGTAGGACCAGAAATCCTGAATTGCTAGACAACCTGAATGTTTTATTGGTTTGATAGCACATACAAATTAAACGCCGCTCAATTTTTTATATTTTTGACACTAATTTTACCAAATTATTTTCACTTTACTCGGTTGATTCCAACACTCGTCAAATGGTCAAAGCACGACAATGTTCCGAACGAAATAAATGAAGTGTATACAACGGTGGCGGTCAGACTGTGTCTCCCACTGTATTTGCATGAAAATTCTGTTTCCACTAATAACATACGCGGAATGTTGTTACCAGCACTGTCCTGCAAATCATGTATATACAGCATTATAGTGTAGTGTTACTGCAGATGGCTCCTGCTATTACGTAGGAAGTTGCCGTCTGTAATGTATGTACTGATTTATTTTTCTTTCATCCCTGGCAGCAGGGTCACATTCTGCTTGGCTTTGTTCCTATATGACGTCACTTTATTCGTTTTGCCAGTCGGTAGGATGTTACGTATTTCCAAAAATTGTGACATGAAGGAACACCATGAATACGCAGGGAACATACAGAATAATGACTTTTTCCAGTTGTAATGACTTGTAATGCAGCCACCACTAACAGCCAACTTTATTGAACGTAGGTTTCTTATGTGTTCCGTATGTATTTTCATATGCAACCTACGTAGTACTGCAAATGGCAATGTAAACGTTTTTTTCAGTTCACGCTCAAAATTTCGACTTTACACCTCCCCAAACAGAAAATCCTGGCGAAAACCATGCATAACCAGCAGAGGAGTCCACTACGTTCCTCATCACTCATGGTGTTCCTGAGGGAGATTTTGATATATCGGAGACGAGAAGCTTCTTTCACAGGAAGTGCTTGATACAAAGATTCTCACATAAATTATCGCTAACTTGTATAGTTCTTCTAACGTCAACAACTGTACCAATGTCCCAATTTCACAATGATTATCATTTTGGTAACGTTCAGTATGATTAGTCATTAATTTCACTTCAACAACAACACAGTCCATACCATACGAAAAGAGCTAATTAAATTCCAGAATTTCCATGTAAAATTCCACTATTTCATTAAAGAAACGTTTTTTTTTTTTTCAGTAATGACTACTGCAAGTAAAGTGTTAATTTCTTAGGTCCAATTTCTGAAGCACACTGATAGTGCTCTCTACAATCGCCTTACTCTCAACCGAAACTTTGTCCAACTACTCAGACGGATTTACTTCGCAGGTTCGTAGCGCATTTGGATTACCCTACTCGTGGTTTGCAATGTCATATTCTTTATGCTGGAGACAATAACAAACTTTTTTTGTATTTCATAAAAAAAAATCAAGAGAAATACGAATGACATATTTCTACTCCTGATAGCTAGAACCACGTAAGTCCAATTTTCACCAAAACGTAATCAAAGCGGTCCTGATTGGTCGATTCTTGTTGTAAACACGTTAATAATGCAAATAAGTATGTCTATTATGTATTGTATCCATTTAGTTTCTGTGTGAAAGCAAATTTTTTTTTTTTCCAAAAACAACGATTTGTGACTTAAGCTCTTCTAGCTCTCAGCTATATAGATATGATTTCATTAATGAAGGCTCTTCGAGTCGCTGATCTATCTCGATTCTTCTTCTTTCATTGAAAGAGCGTTACAGTTGTGAGTATTGCTGAAAATGTTTCCGTTGCTAAACATTGACTTGACATTCACCGAGTTTTGCTCAATGTTTTTTAGGGATGTTGGAACAGTGTTTCTTTCAGGGGTGACTGGGACCGTAGATTCTAATTTCATTACGTTTCCCAGAAAGAGTCAAGTTTAGGACCGGGTCACTTATGTTCGGCTCAGACAGTGTCACCCCTTCATCTCTAGGCCGAACATGGCGAATCAGTTTCTACACTGCATTCCAGTGACTGAAAATACATGCGTGCACAGCAACAAAACTTCTTTTTAAATAGGAAATATTTCAATTGAAATTGTATCCAGCGGACAGTAATAACAAAAGAGTAGCAGGTTATAAAACAATTGGTTCTTCACGTGTCCTTATGAACTGCATCAGTTGACGCCACTGGTGAAAGGGTGGGGCGTGAAATTTTTAGGAGAGCCAGGGCCCACCTTTGGTGGCGCCCATGTAGGGAGACAAACAAATCATATAAAACTACAAGGGAACAATGAAAAAAAACATAAGGAAATGAAAAGGACCTGTTAGCTTTAGAGTCAAAGCCATATTTTCTCCCACCGTTTCGGAGTATGATGAATCCAACGGTGTATAGCTCATCTCACAAGTCAGTCGTTGCTCACGTCAGATCTGGGAGGGAACGGACAGACACAAGAAACTGCATATCTTCTCTTATTCGCTGAAGTTGGTACCGGGGGCGCTAAAGAGATTAGATGAGTTTTTAACGTCAAGATCAAATAAATTTTCTTTACTCTTCCAAATAGTTTCTACCATAGAATAAGCGTCGTCACTTTTTTTTTTCAGAATTATCGATGTAGAAAAGAAGGTTACATTTGGTTTGTAATTTGTTGTTTACTGTTTACATTAGATTAATTTTAACTTCAATAAAGGGATATTTATGTTTAAATCTGAAGTATATTTTACTTTGAAATACTAGTAACTTGTTTATAGTACTTCTCAAAAATATATTTTTGTAACCTAATTTTTAGTACGTTTCCTTCTACTATTCGTAATGAGCACTTACTTAATATCTGCCCCCCTTCTGTTTGGAGTCTCCTGCCATCTAGTAGGTAATTTGATCAGCACTGCAGTAGTAATTAACTTCATATTTCTAACCTGTAGTACATTAGCAACAATTTGCTTGTAGCCCGAAGGAGCTTTCATATCGGTTGACTGTGCAGTAAATTCTGCAACTGAAACCATAGGGAAATTTCTGTTCACTCATTCATGCTTCTGGATTTGCGCATAACAGATGAGAATTGTATTATTATTTTGATGTAGTTGTTTCTTTTTCTGTAATGCTTCCATGTTGTTGTTGTTTTGTTTTTTTTAACTTTAATGTGAGCGTATCGGATTTCAAATAGTGTTACACAAACACTTAGCTCAGAATGTTTATAGGGTGAAAAACCTTTCAACCTAATAGGCCTGGAGGCCTATTCATTGATTGTTTTAGCTGGTTAGCACATGTAAATGGTTAGTTTATTTTCACTGCAAGTAATGACGAAACTCTCTCTTTCTTTCTTTCTTTCTTTCTCTGTATCTCGATCTCGATCTACGTATGTGCGTGTTGTATGTGCAGGGGTGCAAATTTGATTATTTGCATTAGTTTTGACCGTAAAAAATATTTCTGAGTGATATTTATAAAGAGTATACGGTATGTGTATGGAGTATAGGATAGGGGTCATACCATATATTTTCTGTTGGTGTAAGAATAAAACAATTCTAATACCCCGTCTGTGACATACAACTGGGTAACATACAGTATGTTAATTCCATAAAAACAAGGTATAAAGTGGCATTGATAAATAAAAGAAAGTAAGGGGTAAGCTCTTATGTAGTATAATCCGAAATATATGTGACAAAATTGTCATATTTCGTATATGGCAAAATACCTTCGTCATTGATGTGTGCATTATACAAAATATACACTCGTGTGTCTCATTTATTTCTGGTTACATATAAAAGATTACCTCGATCGATTTTTATTCTTTAATATCAATTGTATCTCTTTGCTTCTGGGCTCCTCACATATGTTATAATATATATCAGGGTATTTGTAATGGTAATATTAATAATGTGGTTGTTGATGATGAAGATAATAATTTTGTTGATGATGGAGCTGATATGTATTGTTTCCAGAAACTTCCAGAATAAGATATATTCATTTTCGTTGGAGTGCATTGGTTTCCACCAAAAATCACGAATTCACAACCTGCTGTAGCATATCAGAATTGAAACGCATACCAGAATTTGTGAAACTCTGGTTTGGAATAACTTATTATATTCAAAATGGTTTTTGCTCAATTATTTCCATTTTTCAGGCGTTTGGGATACTTTTCTTTCTATCAACGTAACACAACATAAACGGTCAGGTCTTATAGTCTGGTGGTTACGTTACGCGACTTCAAATAAGCACTTGGAAAATGTAATCCGCGTTCGTGTTCAGTTCATGCCAACGTTCTGACGCCTGATTTCCTTGCTGTTTCCTCAGTCCCACTTAGTGAATAAATTTGTTTCTTGTACCATGTACCAAATGGATCTATGAAATGATTGTTTAAAATAATTACGGAAGGTCTGGTCAGTGTGGAAGAAGTAGACCAACTCCTCCCTCCGGGGAGTGGATTGAATATGGCTGTGAATTATATATTCTCAGCTGGCAAAAATGATGTATCCTTAACACAACTCCTGCTCCTGTCCGCTCTATCCATTTTCTGTCCTACCACGTGAAAATGCTTTTGCGAAACGTAATCGCTTTTCTCTTGTGTTTGTGTAGTTCTGGTACACCTGTCTTGGTATTCTAACATGTAAGTACCTTTTTCTACCTTTTTTACGATCTTATATATATAGTTATCAAGTAGATAGTTAATTATATATTTATTAAGTATATAGTTAATTCATCCACATTATATGTTTATGTTCACTAGCTTTATGTGGAAAAGTACGTATAATATGGACAAAGTGTTCAAATCAACTTGCATGTATTATAATATCAAACCTTAGTTGTTTCATTCTTCATTCATCTCTCCTCTAATTCAATAGGTAATTCATATTAATATGCATTCTTAAAATTGCTTCTAAATCTTGTTTATAATATACAAAGAAACTATTCAGAGGTCATTGAAAGTAAGTAGAGGACATTCACTTTTGTGATGTCTACATATTTGAGCTAAGCGAAAGGCTGTTATAAAATGTTTAAAAAATTTAATTCTCTCATTACTATGAAAGGAGTAAATGTCCTAACATTTTAATGCAGTTAAAGAAGATCACTAGTTGAAATGCAATAGAATTCAGGCAAAAGGCTTCAGAAATAAACAAAAGAACATGGTTATACAATTAAATCCAACTTTTCATCACATATGATAGAAGCAACGTTATCAGTACAATGCCCAGCTAACAGGAGAAATAACTAAGAAACATATAGCACTAAAAACGTTAAATGCCTCATACAATGCCTCTAAGAAACAAAACTTTTTTTGAATTCATACAACAAAACACTAGAAATAAACAATATTCTATTCGAGTAGTTATGACAGTTCTGAGAAGAAACTAATGAAAACCGTAGCAAAATCCCGAGAAAATAAAACGAACTGATTAACATATCACTACAAGAACCCCTTTGGAGTAAAAGGAAGAGTGACGCAAGAATTCTACTCACAAAAGAAGTGATATCCATTTTGCGAGTGACTTTCTTTGTGTCACTATGGCAAAATTGTTTCCTTTGTAATAAAATTAAGAGACTTAGTATCCTCCCTTTCCCCATAGTGACACAAAGAAAGTCACTCGCAAATTGGATATCACTTCTTTTGTGAGTAGAATTCTTTCGTCACTCTTCCTTTTACCCCGAAGGGGTTCTTATACTGATATCACTTATTTTGTAAGGCTGCATATTATTTTAAAAAAGTGTATAGTCTTCATACAAAAGGTCGATTTTGGACCATGGTAGGCTCCGTATCTCGAAAACGGTAACTCCTATAAAAAAAAATAAGCATCAATTTGTTTTTACCAGGACTTCAATTAACCCCCAAACCCCTCTGATACCAACCATTTTTTGCTAAAGCTAAAAAAAAGACAGAATGATACAGACCCTTTTCTATCATTTGTGAAAATTCTGTAATTCGGCTAAAAAAAATCATAACTTTTGAACCCTTTCACCGATTTTGACGTGTGATACACCGTTTCAAAGATATTGAAGCGTAGATTATGAAAATGCGGTCGCCTAGTCTGGGATCAGTGATATCACCAGAAATGTGAAATTCTCATACTTTCATACTTTTTTTTCGAAACGCCGTAGGGAGTCCCAGGAAGGTCCAACCGACCCAATTTTTTCTGTGTCTCAGTATGGCAAAGAGCTTTCAAATACACGTTCAGGCATCAAAATTGGGCTTATAGTTCGATATGTATATAATTATGTTAGTGCCGGGAACAGATTCGTTTCTTAGCGTCACTTGATGAACTACCGTTCTTCGTGATCTTTAAGGAACATAACCAAAATTCCCGAGGAATATCCACAAAATGACATATGCTATCTGGAGCTAAAGGAGCAGATGGTAAAACACAATAAAAATAAAAGAGTCGGTCGGGAAACTGAAAGAATAAAAAACATGCACTCACTGCAAAAATGAAGCACAAAAGATATGTACCCTGAGGTTATAGTAAAATCAGACAACTGCGTCAGCAATGAAATAGGAGGTGTGTGATTTGTATCAGAAAGTATATCGGAAACAGACGATACAAGAAACAGTCAAGAACGAAATGATAGAAGGGGCAAACTACACAGGACCAAAGGAGAGAGGGTATTATTATTTATACAGAAAATATTATTTTCTGATGTGTATTACTTTTTCATTACTATAATACCAGCTGTTCGGTCATAAAGTACTGGAAACTGGAAAAAGTATTTTTTGTTGTAGGAAAGAACCGTCAGATTTCTGGAGTTTTACGCTTTTTCCTTGAAACTTATCACCGTCCCCGTTAGCAATGCAAAAAGTAATACTATTATTGTGTTATTAATAATAAAATACCGTAATACCAGTGATTCCTCCAGACCCCCCTGTGGGGTGTCAACCCCAACTTTAACATTTTTGCGGTCAAATATCGATAGAAACCGTGCAAAACTCTACTTACAGCCTCCCAATTTTGACTTCACATCCCCAAACTGAAAATCCTGGCGGAATCCCTGCGTGATGTCTTATTGTCTGCAATAATGAATCAAACACTGCTTTTTTAGCAACTGTTCTTTTTATTCAACAGCTTACAAAAGATTGAGCTTCAGTCAGAATATTCATCACTTCAATCTGCTTTCTTAGCACGTCTGGTAGATGTGGAATGGTTTCATAGAATGATCGTGCTTCGGACTCAATGCAGAATTCTTTTAAGTGCTGCAGGTCCTGGTATTACTCAATATTAACGGGAATTGGAACTAGGTATGCTTCCTTAGGCTGAACTATAGCACGATAATGCTCCTCATTGGTAACACAACATGAGATTTGTAATGTCCATTGTAAGTTTCACAGTGAAACATCGATCTTCTGTTGTTCCTTGCTGTAATCTTGAACTCTTTGATCGGTCTAGTTGGAAATTGACACTTTTTCACATAGCCTTTTCCAAGAACGCTAATCCACTTTCTGAAAAGCTGCTATTGACACGGTATTACTTAATTTTTTCTGGCTTTTTTCTTGTATCTTGAAACACTTGCACTCAACCCGAGGGCTTTTCAACCATAGCTTTCTGGTTAATCAAGACCATGTCCTCTCACTGGAAAAACGATGTGCACTGCGTCAAACTCGTTTGCGATATGTACCACTAGCTTCTTCAGCTGCACACCTTTTAGTACGAGATTTCGCTGCACGCTTTCTGTCATAGTTGTCCTTAGGTGCGACAGTATATCTGCCTCGGTAGATTTGAAATCCTTCTGCAAGGACAGTGTTTCTTCTGCACTTTAGATTCTTCAGTCTTAGACTCCAAAGTCTGCAATAGAACTTCCTTTTCTTCCTTTTCACAAGTGCTGCAGGTGTCGGTTCGGGGATATCCGAAGGATATGTTCAATTTGGATACACAAACTTGGCGGAATTTTCTATAGGAAACTGGTAATTCTGGATACTTCTCAGAGTACGTTTTATTGAGTTTGATGGTTCTTTCCTTGTGCTCGTGGAATCTGATGTTTCTTTGCTTTTATATGAATTTTCACACGCTTATTTCTCGTTAATGTGTGACTTTCTTCCCGAAGTAGGAATATGTGCGGAATATGGCATCTTTATCTCAATTTTCGTAAAAAGTGGAGTTTGACGTTTCTTTCCGTGGACCCTTCAGGTACATATACAATGTGTGTATGTGTACGTATGTGTGTGTGTGTGTTTGAGAAAACAAAGAAAGTTACCAATTAAATAAACAGTAAAAAAGTTGATAGAGAGACTCACACACAGGCTAATTACCTCCACATTTTGATCCAATGGTAACTGGAAATATTTTGTAAAAACAAAATAGGTTTCCTTTTACCTTTAGCTCTTAAAAATCTGTTTTTTTTTTTGTTTTTTGTAATAGAAAAATGAAACGAACGATAAAGAGAAGCAATTACAAAGAAAGTCTGGAATATTTTTTGTTTTTGTGAATAGCAAATATTCGTAATTTAAAACAATATTCGCTCAAGTTCTGCAAACATACAAAAATACATATATCAACGGTCTCTTTGATCAGCATTAGTAAATAAAGAGAAAGAATCCAGAATGATCGTAAGGGAATAATATTCTTTGTACACATTTAACGAGGATACACCCAGGGAGGAGGTATCACTTGAAGTAACTCGGATACATTATCTAGTAACCTAAAAATGTATAAGGGGTACAAAATTGCTTTTCAGTAATATCACATATTGAAATACATGTATATTAACTCAAATTACATATTACGCATTAAACACATTCTGATTGTATTATTCATTTAAGTCCTTCAACTACAGATAATTTCACCAGTCCACTAAATCTCCCATATCGCGGCGTAATTGTATCCACCTATTACAGGTGATAAGTTAAAAGAACCAGGCTACTTGTAACAATTTTATCTGGCCATGAAATGCAAGGACACGCACATACATTTAGAACAGTATACATACATCAGCGCGTCGTGAAAACAAGGCCCACTACATGTTCTCTGCTCGTATGAATCCACTGTTAGTAGTGGACTTCCATGATACGTAGCAGCGCATTTCAGGATGAATCTTCAACTACTTGATCGTGTGCCAACGGTGAGCAAGACTCTCGCACAGATCGTCGTGATCTTAATTGTTGCGTTGTGGTCCTCGTTGGGCCTCCACAACGGAACTTGTTCGGATAAACGCTTCGAAACCTGGAATTCTTCTGTGTACCGCCAATACTCCATGACGAAATGACTTGATAACTACATCGCATGCGCACGTACTGTCCGACAGGTAGCCAATGGCATTGAAAGTTACAATATACACCACCCTGTTGTAGTTACGTTCTTTCGTCCATCTCTCTGAAACAAATTGCTGAAGAATTTACGCAGTCAGCGAAGTTCCAAGTGCCACGGAGATTTGGCAGAATCTTTCAAATATTTCGCATGCAGTAATGGTAGACCTAGGTATGTGCGTTATCGTTAATTCTAACACCATCAGTTTGTCTGAAAACTTATGACATTTGTACCGTGTTAGAAAGCAAATGGATCATAATTGTCGTAAAGACAGAACATGTTTTAAATGGAAATTAGAAGTAGACCCAAGATGGCGGATAATTTGTAGTTCGTCGTAACTTTGATAATTGAATTTGATGTATAGCAATCAATCCAGTTTATCTCTCTAGAAATGAATCTTAGGTTTACTAAAAGAGAAGGAAAAGTATGTGTAAATTGTGCTACCAGACTTCTAATTTCTGTAGACACCTTTGCTCCATCAGACCCCTCCATTTTGAGTTCCTTAAAAGAAAAACATCCTCCGCACCCTTATCCATTTAGCCCCCCTACATTAATATATCATAATATTGATGCTCATAAAGTTACATCCAACGAGTTTCTTAAGGCGCTCAAATCATTCCCTTCCGGTTCATCTGGAGGCATAGGTAGCATGCGCCCTTCAATACTCATGGACTTAGTACTTTATAATATTCAAGACTCTAAAGATCGCCTTACCACGATTACTGCTGAGTTTCTTCCTTTGATCTTATCAGGAGATGTGCCATTGGAAATAAGGCCGTTTTTCTTCGGAGCTTCTCATATTGCACTGAAAAAAAATGTGGAGGCATCAGACCAATCGCTATTGGGAACACATGGGTAATACTTTCTTCTAAAATCATATGCGGGAGAATAAAAAACCAGCTAATTCAAAACCATTCTCCACACCAACTTGTAGTAGGCATTCAACGTGGAGCAGAAGCTGCGGTACATACTGCACACTTATACCCTCACCAGAAGCCTAAAGCCTTCCTAAAGGTTGACTTCAAAAATTATTTCAGTGAAATAGATAGAAATGCAGTGCTCACAGTCGTCAAGGATAATTTTCCATCCACCTATCCTTACGTGTTACAAAGTTATGCCCAAGCCAGCTATTTATTTTATGGTAAAGATATTATTTTATCTCAGAGAGGAGTACCCTTTAGGTCCTGCATTATTTGCAATGACTCTTCAACCCATAGTCAATAATATCAATACTGACTTAAATATTTGGTACTTAGACGACGGAACCGTAGTTGGAGACCTGGACACTATTTTAAATGCATTAACAGATATCAATACGACCTCAATTACGATTGGTCTTCATCTTAATTTCTCCAAATGTGAGATTAGCTTTCTAGAAACAACAATGGAACAAACACAAGTACTTCTCACAACGTTTAATGAAGTGGCTCCAGGCATTCAATTAATATCTCCATCAAATGCTTTTCTTCTAGGAGCTGCCCTGTCTACGGAAGCAAGGAGAAATTTACTAATTGGGAAAATAGCCAACTTGAGATGTTTTTCTCACGTCTTTCGTCAATCTCTGCGAACTCAGCGTTTTATCTATTAACAGCCTCATTTACAATACCAAGATTATTATGTTTTTCTGTGCTGTTTGCCTTCGTGGAGGGAAGATCTACTTGAACGTTATGATAACACCATTAAATCTAGATTAGAATCCATTCTCAATGGTTCCCTTGGCTTCAGGCTTCTCTCCAAATCAGTAATGGAGGATTAGGCATCCGACGAACCTTAGATTTGGCTATTCCCGCCTTCTTGACGTCATTCTATGGTTCCCGAAGCCTAATGGAATCACTTGTCCTGAATGGGATTATAATACTTATCATTGGGATTCTGAGATTGAGGTTTGTTCTACAACTTGGTCTTTATTAATTGGTTCAGGTTTACCCGAAATCGATACTAGATCAAAGCAATTCATAGAGGATGAACCCATTATCAAATCACATCTCTTCTTATTACTTCAGTCTGCAGATAACTTGGACGACAAAGCCAGACTAATCGCCACTTCTTCTTTAGAAGCAGATGCTTGGCTCAAAGCTCTCAACCCTTTTGGCCTTCACTTAAGTAACGAATGTTTCCACATAGCAGTTGCGATTCGCCTGGGTGCAGATATATGTGAAAGTCACAAATGCCAGGCTTGTAAGAGTGAAGTAAATAAAAAAGGGTTACATGCTCTTTCTTGTTGCAAAAGCGCAGATAGACGCCCTCGTCACTCAAATGTTAATGACATTATAATGAGAGTACTCATTTCAGTTGGCATACCTGCAATAAGAGAACCAATTGGATGTAGCAGAACAGATGGTAAAGGACCAGATGTGATGATTCTGTTGCTTTGGAAGAGAGGCAAAGCGTTAATTTTGGATTTCACGTGCTCGGATACGTTCGCTCTTTCAAATCTTCCTTTTTCCTCAATCCAGGCGGGAAACATAGCCAGTAGAAAAGTAACGGGAAAAATGATAAAATAATCTTACGGAGAAATACCATTTTGTAGCCATTGGTATCGAATTCAGTGGTTCATGGGGAAAAGAAGACCTCAACTTCATAAAGGAAATAGGTAAGCATATCACCGAATTATCTGCTGATCATAGTGCATGCACCTTCCTAATTCAAAGAATAAGCATGTCAGTTCAAAGACGTAATGTTGCCTCAATACAGGGAGCCATACCAGAAGACATAGAACTGGATGAGATATTCCTACCGTAATTTTGATTTATTCGACGGAACGTTTGTCACTTTCCATAGTTATAAGTAGGTGATTGTTTACATGAAGCCTACCGTTGTAGCAGATAAAATGTTTCCTGAAGGAGCTGGACCATTCATGGAAATGGAAGAGGCAGGAGGTTCTGATGGCCTTTTAATGTATTTAACGGTAAATGAGAAAGCAGCTCATGCAGACTTTTTCAATGATTTCGAAGAAATATTTGATGATCACGATCTGCCGTGAATGTGATAAACTACAATTTTTGCTATTGAATTATTTATATGTATTATTGATTTTCTTTCAGCTTTTAAGGCATCATTTATGAGATGTCGAGCTCTGAAGTAATATTTCGTAATTTTAATAATCAAGAATCGTGTCTATATGTTACGTAAAGTTTAATAATGCATCGAGGAGTATGATCTAATTGCTTAAGTATGATCAGTGAAAGGTGGATAATTATGTATATTTGGGCTGTTGTTGATTTGAAATGTTTTGAGATCAGAAACGTCTAGAAACGCAACGACTGGGAAAATCTACATTTATCGTTGTTGTTTGTATTTAACTAATGGAACTTATTTTCAAGTCGAATACTTCTGTTCATTATACAGTAGAGCTTGGAAAGCATGAACTTGCATGTGATATACTCTTTTACATTTTGTTATGTTAGAAGATGGATTTGGAAGTGCATGATTTGTAGACTAAATTCTAAATGGACTATATCTCTTATGAATTCCAACTAACCTACGTACTCAAATGGAATTTACTGACAAATGAAACTTCTGTTAATAGATCTAATGCCACCTAACTTAACCAGACCTATACTCAAATATTTGACACCTCGTATGCTCTTATTTCTTCATTGTTTTGTTGCAGTTAATATGGATAAAGTAAGTATGTGCTATGTTGGTCTTATTGAGCAAGTTTCACAATTGGTGAATGTGTTTAAGCTTCTTTACTACTTCATACTTTCATTCAATCTATACTAACCTAATGTAGTTAGATCGTGAGTATAGAAAAACGGATCTAACAATAATATGAACGGTATGTCCTTGTACATTCATGTACGGAGGGATTGATTTGAAAGTCAGATTGTTCCAGTGACACTCCAACAACCAAGTCATTAGCAATAGGGTGTGGTGCAATGACTAAAAATATTAGAAAAAATTACGTATGGTTTCATTTATTTTGAAACACATTGAAATAAAAAAATATATAAAATACATACACCAAGTAGCCTACATTATCTTAATGTGTACGGAGATACATACTCCTACCTCGGAAATTATCTATGTTCACTTAAGCAGTATTTAAATACATTGATGATCGTGTAAATCTTGTCTTCAAAACGAGATTGAAATAACTAATCAGTTGACAAGACTTAATACACATTACGTATACTATTCACTATGTTTCGAAATCCTATGGGATATGAACTTTATAAATGCCATTTACAAAAAAAAATATTTACTAGTGAAATTTGGAAATTTGAATTCTGAAAGCAATTCCAATCCCAATTTGTACTGAATGTAAATATTTATAAAACTGAACTTTCAGTATTTAAGTTAACAACAATATGATTCATATTTGTAACATGTATTACTCTTTGATCAAACTCCTAGTATTACAAGAATACTTGAAATTCTGTCGCTTAAAGAGACGCAAAATCCTTCCTCAAAATCAAATTTGATCTATACATTTAGTGCCATTTCAACATTCATGGCAAAATTTGCACTAATTTCAAAGGATCAGTTATTTTTCTTGCAAAGGGTTTTAAATTTTCGTATGCAGGTTACTTAACCCGCCCTTGAAATTGGCGGCTAAGGTAATAGGAATTACTTCATCGTATTTTACTGTAGTTCTTTTAAGTTTTCGGGATTATCTCCATTATTATCTCTCCCAATAAGAAGAGACAATCGAGCTACCATTATAGGTCAATCTAGGGACGATCGGTGTAACCTCGTAATAGTGTTCTTTATTGTTTCGGAAAGGTGGCGCAATCTCAACTACAAAAAAACATCTTTTGGGGTATGTCTAATTTGCTGACCAGCACATTTTTGGCGCCACCGCCGAAACTAGTGGCGCCACCGTCACCAAAATGTGTCAACTGGTGCTACCCACGAGTACTACATGTTGACCAACTATGAAGTAAATATCTCAATTTTAACTATTTCTTTCGTACCAAAAACAATGAAAAATTTGGTATAAAAGCGCCACCGCCCAAACTAGTGGCGCCACCGTCACCAAAATGTGTCAACTGGTGCTACCCGCGAGTACTACATGTTGACCAACTATGAAGTAAATATCTCAATTTTAA
>JAGDQP010009331.1:49143-59609 GCA_022664845.1 Lepisma saccharinum | reverse complement strand
GAGAAAGTAAATAAATTTAAATACTTGGGAGCATACGTAACAAACAAAAATGAGGTCACGGAAGAAATAAAAAGTCGCTTAGTATCGGGGAATGCATGTTTCTATTCAGTCCAAAAACTTCTAACATCGCGATTAATATCAAGCACATTGAAAATATACAGAACGGTTGCGAAAGTTTGAGTACGACCCTAGCAGATGAACATAAATTACATGTGTTTGAAAATAAGGTTTTGAGAAAGGTATATGGGACGAGATGACGGGAGAATGGAGGAGACTGCATAACGAGGAACTCCACGGACTTTACGATTCACCAGATGTTGTAAAAATAACGAAATCTTGACGACTAAGGTGGGCAGGCCATGTAGCTCTGATGGGGGAAAACGAAGGTTATACCGAGACGTCGTTGGGAGGACAATATTAGAAGAGATATTCGAGAAGTAGGTGCTTGTAATGAAAACTTGATGTTGCCCCTAGTGCGAACGTTTGTTACTGCGGCAATGAACTTGCGAGTTCTATAAGCCATAAATTTTGTTAGTTACTTTAAAAGGACAAAACAGTGTACAATTAAAAGTTCGTTTACCAGGATTTAAGAAATGGCTGGAAAGATACCAGTTATTGGTAATCATATGAGATTACGATATCACTATTCATGAGATCAGATAAGATGAAATCACTATTTTATAGATAACTACCCCTATTTAATGAGTTGGCCTGTGAACTAGATATCATTTGCAGTTAGAATGCGTATATGAGGAAGATTACTAAACGACTGAATATATATTTTTGTTAAGTTCCTTTCTTTTTTCCCTGTTTTATGTCTAATTTCTAGTTAATTATAATTTCTTTTGTTTGTAGTATCATTGTTGTTATGTCCGGTGGCTGTATTTGGCTACTTAATAAATAAACAAATAAAAGGAATTAAATATGCCATCTTGAAGAAAACTAAATATAGGAGGGGGCATTCTGGAGAAAATTATCTGGTGGCACGGAAAAGTGGGTTAAGACAAAATTCGGTAAAAATGAGTTCATGATTTGTTCCAGTTAGTATTTCGCAGGAAATCATTTCATAAAAGTCTAATGCTAACGAAGGGAGATACACTCGTTTATTAGATAAGAAAACTAAGTTTTTCTTTTCCATTCTGCGAAATGAAATTTCTGCTTTTCCGTATCACCACAGAATTTGTGACTAGGGATTAACTAGAAAAAGTTTTAGAAGCATTTAAGTTCGAATGACTTCAGACGACAGGGCCGAGAGAACCGTGATAATATAAGCACATTTGATGCCTGTAATGTATGGTTTCTCCAGAGGAAAGGCCAAAGTGTACTTTTTAGGCTCATCATATCGGGTAAGCAACAGCTTTTGAAATCGTTCTTCTTATATCAAAGCTTTAGCATTGGAAGCCTTAACCTTAGATCAGTGTTACGATATGAGGTTTCCAGAATTGAATTTAGCTCTGACTAAACTCGGAGCAGAAATAATAACTTATCCATCTGCGTTTACCTTTGCTACTGGCTCCGCTCATTGGGAAGTCATTCTGAGAGCTCGGGCGATTGAGACTCAGTGCTATGTCGTGGCAGCTGCTCAAACTGGTGACCATAACAAGAAGAGAAATTCATTCGGCCATGCAATGGTGAGTGCAATTTATAAGCATGAATTGTTTTGTGTTGTAGACACAATCATTAGGCTGCTGTTAAGATTTCACGCTGAAGCGTCCACAGTTTCTCTGATGGGCTATTCGTCATGATGTAAGAATCTATGAGGAATGTTCCAGAATTTAATGCACCACAATTTTCCTCAACTAGTTATGAAAAATTCAATTTTACCGACGGCAAGTTTCAAGTTTTCCAGTTTGTGGGTGACATTGAACAACTATTAAAATGGCATCTGTGAATTAAACAACCAAGTAATTGAATTCTTGGTTGCATGCGGGGGGAAAAGCAAGTGAAAATTCTCAAATGTTTATGTGTAGCTACTAAGCTGCAGGTGATTTCCTTAATAACTGAATTTCTTGTGAATCCTTTGTGTTGATGAGATTTACAGGTTAGTAATTAGTATCTGCTTCTACAAGGTAACCAAAAAAGTTTTTGCTGTTTTTGACGTCCCATTAATCATGCGCTCACAGAGAGGAAACGAAATGACGCACGTACCTGCCAAGCGACCGTGAGTTAGTCTGACCATCGACCTTCAGTAATACAGGCACAGTGCTGACACACAGGAGTCATAGATCGTCCAGTGTAAAAGAGAAATGTAGGTATCGAAGCGTGTGTTTGTTGTATGACTTCAAAGTGGGCCTGTCAGCTGCCGTATATCCCACGCATTTGGTGAGAATGTCGTGAAGGAACGCCTCGCCAGGCATTGGTTCCAGAAATTTCGTTCGGGAGATGTGAGCCTTGCTCATGAACCTTGCAGTGGACGACCACATGTGTTGGATGACGAATCCCTCAAAGCAACCATCGAGGAGAACAGTGGTATAACGTGTGATGAACTTGCAGAAATGTTCCACGTTTCCGCTGAAACAGCCAGACTGCACTTGCATGGGATAGGGAAGTCATACAGGTTAAGCAAGTGAGTACCCCACACATTGTTTGCAACCAACAAGGAACAACGAGTGACAGCCAGTTTGTCCTTGCTCACTTGGCACCTGAACACACTCATATTTGATCTCTTGCTCACTGGTGACGAAAAGTGGATCCTCTATGACACTCCCAAGCGTACCAGACATTGGTTGTTGCCACGTGACCCTGTTCCTCACACTTCAAGACCACCTCTGCACCCACGAAAGGTTATGCTCTCTGTATGGTGGACCTGTCGCTAAGTGTTGCATTACGAGTTCCTTCCTCCTGACTGTTCAGACCATCGCTGCTGACCTCTACTCACAGCAGATGCAAAGGGTGCATTGCGGCAGAAGGAGGTGGCATTAGTGAATCGCAAGGATGTGCTGTTCCTCCACGACAATGCCAAGCCACATGTGGCAAAGAGGACCCGGGAGACCCTTCAGCAACTTGGCTGGGAGACATTGTGCCATGCACCATATTCACCGGACCTTGCGCCAACAGATTACCACCTGTTTCATTCCCTCGCCAACCACCTCCGTGGGAGATCCTTCGCCAATGAGGGAGACCTGCGAACGTACTCACGGGCTTCTTTGACTCGAAGACCACAGACTTTTATCACCAGGGTATTGTGCAGCTGGAGGAACGTTGGCAAAAGGTGTTGGATGCTGATGGAGCTTACTTCGAAACCTAAAGGTTCGTACCGTCCACTGTATTGCTCTTTGTTTATCACTGCTCTAGAACGGCAGAAACGTTTTTGGTTACCTTGTAGTATCTCTGTTTCATCATGTTCCTCCTCCTGACCATTTCTAATTTGCGCAGTCCTTTTAGGATTATTCATTTCTTTGATTACTTTCTATTATTTTGCTGGAAATTTTCCAAGCTCTTTATGCATTTGTGGGGATTACAGTAATATATTGTTGACTGAATGTTAGTTTACGTGGCAAGGACCAAATTATACGCTGATTTTGAACATGGTACACTTTGCTCACTGCTATCGTATCGTTTAACAAAGTGACGATTAAAAAGAGGACATGTTTTGCCAAACAATGCAATGCTGTAGTTTGAAATTAATTATTTGGTCTGTATATTTGTAAATCTAGGAAACTTATAACGCCATTGGTTTCTAGTTTTTTTGTAAACTTGTATATGGGAAACCTAATTCAGGAGAACTATATATATATACAAAACCAGCTGACTACATAATACGGATAGAACAACAAAATGGATATGATACATACACACTGTTGAAATGATACCAGCGTACACAATCGAATCATTACAAAACAAGGAAATGAAAAAAGAAGAGAAAACATGGATAGGTTTGCCTTTGTACCAACCTGTGACCGATAGACTGAAAACAGTTTGTCAAAAATAATTTGAAACCTGACCTAAAACTCCTAAACCATTAAATAAAAATTTTTGTCAGTTTAAAGAGCTACTATATTCCAAAAAACACAGGTTGTGGAGTCTACCAGGTCACTTCCCAGTGCAAGGTCGAGTATATCGGAATGACCTAACGGAACCTTAACACCAGGTCACGGAACACGTTAGAGATGACAAAAAGAATGAATTTCCCACATCCAACACCTGAAAACTATCACACATGAAATAGCCGATGTTAAGATTTTGTATAAATCAGATTCACGTAAAGAGCGAATGGTTTACGAAAGCATCCTTATTCACAAAAAAACAACCTACTCGAAATGTAGACAAAGGCATGTTTAATAAATCGTGGTTTGATAAAATGAATAAAATGCAATAAAACATCATCATATTTTTAACAACATTTGTTCATTTATTTCATCACTTAAAAAAAAAATAATAAACATATTTATTCACATAATTTCCCATACATAACCAAACACACAGTTGCTCATCGAAGTCCTGTTTTTAGTATCTGGCAACAACATTCTATTTCACAACACCCTGGGGCAACATTGCACCTACCTTGTTTCCGCTCAGGACCGCCATTTTTGTTTTCACTTGCAAAGTAAACTGACCAAGGCCATATCTGCGAACGGCTTCTTTTATTCCCTTAACTTTTTAACCTACCTTTTTTCACCTGAGGAAGCCAATGCTGGTGAAATCTGTCGTGTTTTTAATCGCCATTTTGTTAGACGATACGATGGCAGCAAGGACAGTACCATGTTGAAAGTAAGCTTATCTTGTTGATTGATTAAGGTGTTATTAACGTCCTAAACGAGCTGGTGAGCTTCAAAGGACGGAACCTGGAGTTTTTGATAAAATGGACTCCGAACAACTCTGTCTGTTCAAAGGACCCGAGTGGGTTGAACCCGCGATAAGCGTACAGAAAAGAAGCGCATTACTCTCTCGGCCATCCCGAGATCAGTAATACCTTGTGATCGTTTTTAAGTATAGATGTAAGTAATCTATTTACTTTTCTCTTTGATGTCTAGCAAACATAATGCCAATGGAAAGTAGAATTGCGGTACTCGATTGTAGGGTAGAGGAAGTTGAAAACACTGAAGGTTGAAAATAAGTACAGTTTGATTCATTATGTAAACAACACATGTCGCCATCAAGAATTTTGCAAAGTAAATAAAAAGGTTGATAGAAACCACAGCCAAGGTATTTCAGTTGCTTCGTCTGGTGCGTTAAAAGACAAAGGTTAAAAAACTACCAGAGGTAGAAATCACAAAGCTTGAAGGAAGACAGGCGTGACCGAGGCTTAACGAAAGACTCTATTGTTCCATAGTGAAAGTTTCGCATATGGACAATAGATAGCGAACTTCAACTGTTCGATTTGTCTGTTGATCCTGGTAGACTGAAACTTTACAAGGATTTTAAAATGAGTTTTCTATGAGAAACTGCGGCTAGAAGAATCGTAGGTCCATTTATTGTTTTCCTTTTCATGTATTTATGATTTATTCCGATATTTCTGTCTCAGATGTATTTTAATTGTAGGTTGTGGATCCATGGGGAGCTGTGATAGCTCAGTGTACCGAAGGAATAGGACTGGCTATGGCTGATATTGATTTAGATTACCTGTACAAAATCAGGCAGTCAATGCCAGTGTGGAAGCATAGAAGATACGACTTGTACGCTGATGTTACGAATACCAAGTCCAGTGGTATAAGTTCAGATAACGCAAAGATATGCTTTCCGGACGACAACGCAGTATTCCGATTTGGAGAAGCAGGACTGAAAGGCAAAACGGTGATATTCAAGACAGACCACAGTGTTGCCTTCACCAATAGAAAGTGTGTAGTTCCTGGTCGTATCCTTTGCAAATGAAATACATTATTTGTAACTTCAAAATTAGATCGTTTTCTAAAATCGTTAGACCTTGTAGCTAATTGTATTCCTTCACGCCGATATTTACAAATTGAAATAATGACATTGGTTTCTTTTTATTTACGTAGGATCCTAGTATCTGTTTGGTTAACTAGCTGAAGTCCATTAAACTTGCTTGACGTAATTGAGAGTTGATCTCTGGTCAGTTGATCTGTGAGTCAGTATTGTGCTAATTTTCAGGCTTAGCTACTATGCGACTTTAATGCTTTCTTCTCCATCGAATTTAGTGATGAACTTGATGTTGGGATAACGTTTCGTTTCTTTTTAACTGCGTCACGTCAGCTTTGGCTGAATCAGTCTTCTATGCCACTTTTTTTCCATCCTTAGCTTAGTTGAAAGGTTTTCTCGCATGTATTGGCATCTCACTTATCGTCCATTGGTACTTCCCATTCCCTTTGAACAGCTTTTGCCAAGAGGCGTCCTTCATCAGAGTAATGGCCGTCTTGGCTCTTGGAGTAAAGTATATTAATAGATATAAATGATAAAAAACTGATGTTGACAGCTGCAGAGTGTCGCCTAGTGATGCTACTAATGAATCCAGAGCTATTAGTGACATTCTGATTTGCTTGTAATTCTGCCTCTTCCTCTAATTCTGCATCAGTTCTGTTCACTTCACACAATATAATAAAGTTTTGTGTGAGGTTTTCACGAACAAACTAGTTTTGCAATCTTCTTTAGAGTGACCTGCCATTGTTGAGGCTTGTTTCAAGCGTTTTTACATTCTTTTCTTTAGTTTACAATGGTTCGTGGTGTCCTCAGATTTTGCAACGTTAATTTAACTCTTTTTCCGACGTCATTCAATAATCAAATTTTGCACAGTGACGTAAGTCGGGTGACAATACTTTAATATATTTCTATATATATTTATCAGTAACACAAAGGAAGGGCAATTTAAGGTAAATTTATGATAAAAAGTAAGGAATTTACTTCAAGCTTATTTGTTCCATAGGAGAACACACACACGTACACAGTATACACAGTTTTTCACGATATTTTTGTTTTTAGTCCTTCGTCTTGGCGGTAGAAGAAATAACGGTCATGTGGATATAGAACAGACTAAGGCGACAGTGGGACCACATAGGGAACGACGCATCAATGACGCGAAGTCATTTGTTCTCCAAACTTGATGCGTCGTCCGCTACGTGCTACCACTGTCGCCTTACTATCCTGTTCTATCTGCACGTGACTGCTATTTCTTCTACCGCCAAGACGAAGGACTTTCAAAGCCCGAAATATCGCGAAAAACTGTGTATATTGTGTACGTGTGTAGTTTATTCTCCTATGGAACAAATAAGCTGGAAGTAAATTCCTTACTTTTATCATAAATTTTCTATATATTTAAAAGCATATTTTAAGATTTTTTTTTTTTAAATATGGACTTCTTTATGCTAAAATAAATACTAACGTGCAACGATTTTGGATAAGAACATTGTAGGACTTCGGTCACAAAATATTAACTTGAGAGAAAGTATCCGAACCGTAACTCGAAAATAATAAGAATAATAAAAAACTTTTTAAAGACATGCCTTTCCTAAGCAAAAAGTAAACCATAATTTTGTTTATGCATGACTAAAAAGAAAAGCATGGGGCGTACCAATTAAACAATTTATAAAGTGACTGTACTATGAGAACGAATCTCATGCTTTTGTTTTTAGTTATGCATAAACAAAATTATTTTTTACTTTTTAGTAGGGCCTACAAATTCTTTAAGAAAAGTATGTCTTTATAAAGTTTTTTTTTTTTTAAATTGATGTTGCCTCAGTCGTGTTTCAGTCCTTTTCGTCTTTCTTAGGTACCGTGTTCAAATGAGACTTTAAAGTTTTTTTTTGTAAAAAAGAAATAAACTGTAAGTGAGGTGCAGAATCCTGCGTTTCCCGCGTTAAGCGATGGAACGAATATATTCAAAATTAGCTATACTTTTTTTTTTTAATGTTCCTGAATTTCTGCAGCTAGAGAATACTGTATTTATAATGCGACAAAATATGAATGGCCGTGAATACGCGAAATTTTTGTTACATTGAAATAAGAGACATTTTTTTTTTTCATTAAAAGCATATTTCTTGACCAGATAAAGACCATTTGTTTTACGGAAGTGGTAGCTACGTTGAAACTAGTGGAAAGCTATCATGGACTACGTGAGACATATTCCTAACGCAGTGTTGGCAAGTACGTTGCATGGTACTTCCAAGGACATAAACCATATACGTTGGTATATTTCAGTTGTAGTCTGTAGCTAGGTACTTTTAACTTTACCTAATAACTAAATATTAGGGATTTCTCGTAAGTACTTCCGAGTTGACGTTATGTGGAAAAGTTTCTGATTTGAATTTTATTTTAAGGCCTTTAGACAACTATGGCTCAGACCGTATGGATGATGGGATGAATTGGTGGAATGAAGAAAGTGGGAGAACCCCGAGAAAATCCACGCACACTGTGTTTGTCCACCACAAAGCCCGCATGGCATGAGCAGGGATCGATCCGACGACCCCTAGCACCAGAGGTGAGCGCTCTACCAACTGAGCCACCGTGGCCCCGAAAAGTTTATGATCAGCTGATAACATTAATATTGAAGACTCTTTGTCTCACTTAATTACACAATAAATCACTGATGGAAATCAATAGATAGTTTATTTGTCAAAATAAATCTTAAAACCTTTTAATTTCCATTTATACGAATTTTAAAGTAAAAACTCTCGTCGGAAATAGATTCATTGAGAAGAAACATGGCGAGAATGTAGATATTGCCATATTTAGAAGGCAAAACTGCCTTCATCTGCTTTTGTTGAACTCTTTCTTAATTGGAAGATAGATCTTGACATCACGAAGAATTAGGCAAACATGTGACTAGGCGTTCGGGGCAATGCATCTTTTGTATACCTCTTACTGGCAAATTACTTCACAGTTGTACGTTACTTTCAGTAGATGTAGTCGTAACTCATATTTTCTTAGACCTTGAAGGGACGGTGAGAAGTTCGAACTCTGCTGCGAACCACGTTGAGCACAGTTTTCTAGAGGTACAGTTAGTGTTGTGAAAAAAACAACTTTTTTCTGTTAAGTTTTTTGCAATGAAACCATCTTTCTGGAGTATGAGGGAATATCTGCATCATGTGGCGCAGTGCACTGCAGATTCTGGTTGTGATAAAAAGACGCAGTTCCTCCAAACTCCTCAAGTTTGATGCGCGGCCTGCCGTGGGATTCTTGGCGCAGCGACGCGAGCGAATCGAGGGGAGTATCAACACGTACGGCAGTGCATGCAGCCGAGTTCCGCGTGTCACAAAACGTCAGCATGCTATACAGGAACAAGAGTTTATTGCGAAATCAGCGATTTTGAGGTTCTGTAAGAAAAAAGATGTTAAAAATTGAAATTTCGAAGTATGACGGTATATCATCACTAGTAGATTACAAAATATCTGCAAAGATATCATTTTGAATCCAAAATGGCTGACTTCATAATCCATTTTCCAGAACGTTTGAACTAGGGATACGAAATTTGGCATAAAGGTGTATTAACAGGAGTAGTTTAGGAATAACTTATATTTTTGAAAAAGTTGTTAACTTGGATCAAAATGGCCGCACAAAAACTTTTTCCACACCATTCGAGCTATAGAAACGAAATTTGGTATGAAGTTATACCATCACAAGTAGGTAACGGCAATGTAAGAAAACTTTTTAAAAATCGCTTTAATTCAACAGCCGCCCAAATACCATTTTCCAAACCACTGAAGCTAGAGAAACGAAATTTGGTATGAAGGTGTACCATCACGAAAATGTTTCAATAAATGGATCAAACCACCGCTATGAGCGTGCAGCCCCCGAGGCGATATGGGAAAAGGTCTGCACAGCATGGGGTGCTGTCCCCAGAAAGTCTGATCACAATAAAGTTGAAGCCCTAAAAATTTGAAGTTGGGGCGCACACGGAATTCTGGGGCAGCACACCCAGCGAGGCGAACCCAGTATATATATATACACGTATAAAAAGCTGTGAAATCCGAGCAAAACACCAGATGATGTTCGAGCCTTATGGTTGGTGGTGGTGAATTTTAGGGCCGCCAGCAGGAAGCAAATTTGCTGTATCATCACAAGTAGGTTACAATAAATATGGCAAAGCTTCCCTATGTTTCAATAAATATCTCATTCCCACGGGTGGTGGGTATGGAAAAAAATCTGCAACATGGAAGCACAGTGTCCTGGAGAGTGGTTACGATAAAGGGGCGTAAGTACCCAAAAACTCGAAGTTGGGGGCGCAGCCAGCTACGGGGCACGAGGAACTAAACGAGGCCGAGCGAGCGAGTATATATATTATACACGTACAAAAAGCTGTGAAATCCGAACAAAAACACCAGAGGTGCAAAAAGTGGAGCCAAGTTCTTTAGCCCTAAAAAGGTGTGAAATGGGAGACGGATGAGCCAAGTTCCTTGGTGACAGCATGTAACAGGAACAAAGGAACTTGGCGCGAGTTGGCAAGGTTCATGATCCTCAAGCTATAAGGGTGGTGGGGATCCTAAAACCCACTACGTCCACCGCCACCAACCCTAAGGTTGTTGCCATTTCGCGCCAAGTTCCTTTGTTCCTGTTACATGCTGTCACCAAGGAAC
>JAGDQP010009331.1:32757-49043 GCA_022664845.1 Lepisma saccharinum | reverse complement strand
CATCCGTCTCCCATTTCACACCTTTTTAGGGCTAAAGAACTTGGCTCCACTTTTTGCACCTTTGGTGTTTTTGTTCGGATATATATTTACACGCTAGCGGTAATAATTTTGAAGATATTTGAACCAAATTTTATTATATTGTTTCTAGGCTTAATAGCTTGGCTAAGTTCGTTAATGAGCAAAATCGGCCCAAGGGGGTGATTGGGGGTTGAAATTTTGAAAAAAATATATATCAGCCCCTATCGAGTTTATAGGGAAACTTCGTTTGTATAAATTATAGTACTCCATCAGAAGTTGATGGTAACGATTCGGGGTTGTGGGGGGAAAATTCGAAATTTTTAAAACCATGCCTTGTGGGGTAACGTTGAAAAGCTCTTGATGATTAATCTATAAATCAAGAACTAGTTTCTCGATAGCGCTCATATTTCGTTAGGGGAATAAGTAAGGTGGCGGGTTTCATTGGGCCTGTTAATTTCAATTGGAATGTCACTGCATTCAGTTCTAATAACAAAAAGTTTGCACGGTAATTAGTTAACCTATTAGGATAGTTAGTTACCGTATTTATAATTTTATAATGAAAATAAAATGATAAAAGTATATTCACTTAACGTGTTTTTATTCTGCATTTACCCCAATAAATTCAATGAAAAACACTTCGAAATCTACATCAACCTGTAGACCTGCCGAAAGGATTTTTTTTTTTTAAAGCAGTGCGGAGGCTGCCCGAGTTCAGGATCTACTCACACCAACCGTTTTCACTAAGGTGTTTCAGGGTTTTTCTCAGTCTCATCAGGCGAATGTTCGGATGGTACCTTCAATAGAGAACCTGCCGATACATTTTCGTACAGAAGATTGCTCGCCGAGGGACATCTGCTTCGGCATGTGCTCAGCTTCGATCACAATTACTTATTCAGTCAATTTATTTAAAATTAATGTACGTAAGAACAACCTAGATGTAAAGCGTGTTCTGTGAGTTGTGGCAGAATATGCTTATGTAACCCGTGGGAATAGTTACGAGGTGAAACGAATACACATAGAAGCTGCCTCTTAATAGTCATGTAACAGAGTCTTTCTCATTAGCTTTGTTGTTGATACAACAGCGTGGTGGCTCAGTGGAAGCCTTATTCAGAATGCTCCGGATTTAAGCTCAACTCTACTGACAGGTTTTGGGTAATTTCTAGGGATTTGTGGGAAGAAAAATTTTCATGTCGGGACGGGACCGAGACGGGAAGATAAAAAAATCTCGAAAGTCGAGAAATTATCGGGAATTTCCGTATATTCTGATTCATAATTTCCCGAACGTCGAGACCGGGCCGGAATTTTTTCCCCGATTCCTTTCCCGAAATTTCGGATACGCGCACACCACACCCCTAGTAATTTCCGTCAGTTACATCAGGCGACTCACAATGTCAAATTAACGTAATTTTCCAGCTTTATTAACTCAGTTCGAACTTCATTGACATGTTGTTTATTCCTACTTTGGAATTAGGATGTTCTAGGACTAAAGTCCTCCGAGTTGAATGAAATCTTATTTCGTTCTGTTTTCATTCGAAGATTTTTCTTTTCCTTAATTTAACTTTATAGATGTGTTAGTTTCTCCAATTCGTTCTGTGAAGAGACTGCAAGAACTTGAGCCGCATGAAGTGAGCGACCTTTTCTCGGCTGTACAAATGGTTCAAAGTGTTGTAGAGAAAACTTCAGAAGCGACATCTTCGACAGTTTCCATTCAGGACGGTCCCGCAGCAGGACAGACAGTAGAGGTAAGGGGGCCATATGCAGAGTTGAAGAATAGGGTGAGTTTAGTACTGTCATTCCTAGAACGAGTGCGAAATTTAAAATTCAGTTACAGACCAAGTGCATCAGAAACTTGGATTAAGAATGTTTTTTGACACTTAAAATGTTAACTGAAACAATAAAACTTCTACCGGCCGCAACCTGTATGCGATTTTTTTTAAATGTCGCACTTCTGAATCAAGGAATTTGCAGTGTTATCATTTATTTACTGTTTTTAAAAGATCAATAATATGATATTAAAATATAAACAACAATGGATAAATTTATTTTTGTCCGGAAAAAGTGCGTCTGCAGACTGGATATAATGAAAGTGCAATTTTTGAAAGGAATTCCATGCGTAAGATTTTTCAGGTTATGTGGACTGAAAAGAAAATCATCAGTTTGAGACAGAAGAGTAAACAATTTGTGTCTGATCAAAATACAAAAATTTCAATAAGATTAATGGAAAGTCATCGTTTTAAAAATACAGTTCATGTTTTATATCTCTGTTGTTGGTCGCACGTTGTAACCATTCTACCACCAATTCTTTTGTATATGGGACAGTCTTAGAGCCTCAGTTGAACTCACTGTTGGTATCGAAATCAAGTATATGCATCTTCTTTTGTAGATCGTGCAGTGTGAATAAATTGGATGTGATTTCTTTAACATAAAGACCTTTTGTGTACGGACACTTGAAAAATACGCAGTAGAAAGTTATTTGTAACAAAATTGAATTGCATCCAATTGCCATGAATTAATTTTTAAATTTAAAGAAATATATTTTTAACTTCCCCATGACTGTCAAATGTTGCTGTATTTGGCTGGACCATAAAGAAGCAAATTTCTGACCTGTAAGAGTTGACAGCTTATTTACAAACGGGTGGACTGTATTTCATTGTGAAGGTATCCTGTATTAAGGTGGTGATTATAGTAGCTACACATTGAACCTCAAAGCACCAGGTAGTTACATGTCTGAATTAAAAGTAAAAAAGGAACTGTATGTTCATAATTTAACATCCGTGACAAAAAAAAAGATCAAAAAGTTTTTTTTTTTACAAGGAATTGTTTTTTAATGTGTTTGTAAATAGTATCCAGTGTTGATATTCTAGTCGATTACTGACTCCTTACCATAAAAAATTTTATTTTCACAAACTAGCTGTCACGGATGTTGTTACTTATGTTTAGCATGCTTTTAAACCTTTAATTTATAGTTTACGGTTTCACATATAATGGCTTCCACCAAGTCAACTCCTAGAACGGCAGAAATGAAGACAGAAGAGTCTGAAACATACGCTGAATATTTGAAGAAAGACAGAGGTTAAAGAGGCAAGCTGAAAAAGGAACGTGTGCAAACGATAAAAAAAAACTTTGACAAAAGAGAAGAGTAGACTTAGAGTATGAGAATGGAGAAGGAAGAAAGCTCAAGCAGCCAAGAAAGATACACCTGTGAAGAATTCAGCAGTAGGTTCGTACTCTTCAAACAGTACACTTCGTAAGGCTGTTCACAAGGTACGTAAGACATTAGCATTTAGTCCTTCAAAGATGAAAGCTGTAGTCAGGCAACTTATAAAAGAAACTTTTGAAAGAGCAGCCTATTTTATTTACAAAGAAATCATTATCGCCAAGAGGACGACCATACCCTCAAGAGTCTTTTATTTAAAAAAAAAAAAAAAATGACATTACTTGGCAAGCTCCTGGAAAAAGAGATTGTATTACAGTAAAAGATCAACTTACAGGGAAGAAAAGAAACAGAAACGCTTCCTTGTGAAGAGTGCTGCAGAAGCTTACCAACAATTTAAAGAAAAATATCCTGAAATACACGTTTCTCTTTCTATTTTTTTTGAAATGAGGCCCAAACATGTACGGCCTGTAAAAGGTGCACCTCATAATGTGTGTGTTTGTATGGTACATGCAAATTTCATATTTTTAGTGCAGACCATTTCTGTTTTTTGCATTGAATGTGAAGGATCTCCTTTGACCCCAAAAATATTAATTGACTTAATGTGTTGTAATCCACATGAAGAATACTGCATGACAAATCAATGCAAAGTTTGTCACAACATCAAAGTTCTTCTTAAACCAGATCAAGATTTGTCACGTGAGGTTAAATGGAGGGAATGGGTCAAGACTGATGGCCAGTTAGTTATTGAAGAGAAAACTGCAAGTCTGCAGAAACTCACTGAAGTAAAAAGTACCTGTCTCCCAAAGTTCAAGATGCATCTGGATGTGAGGAATGAAGAAGCAAGATACTTTAAGGATAGCAAGAAAAATATAAAACGAGGTGAAGCAGTGATGCAAGTTGATTATGCAGAAAACTACAGCCTCATTTCACAAGACGAAGTACAGTCTGCCCATTGGCACCACTCTCAAGTTAGTTTTTACTTGTTGCATGTAGTTTGAAAATAAAACATTTTGATATGCTGTGATGATATTCACTCCAAACAGTCAGCTTGGACTTTCATTAAGGTAATATTCAATTTTCAGTATAGATATCCTGATGTTCCTTTGTGTGATCTTGTAATATTTTCAGACAACTGTTCGACACAATTTAAGAGCAAATATACATTCTTCAAGATGAGCTGCTTTGCAGACGATCTCAATGTGGACACTGTAGAATGGAACTATTTTGCTGCTGGGCATGGAAAAGCAGCTGTAGATGCCATTGATGGACAGATCAAGAGGACAGTAGTGAAAACCCGAAACACACTAGTTCGCAGTGCTGCTAAGTCAACCGAGGTCCTTTGTGTGCCAAAGGCAGATATAGAAGAAACTAATGTATTTTTGGGAAAAAGGGTGGGAGAAAGTACGTGCTACATCAGGCATACGAGAAATTCATCACCTACGGAAAACTGATGAGCTACATGTTGCTGCAGGGTTTACCTCTAAATCTGTTATAAAGAAAATACAGGTTGCATTTCCAGATGCTACGGATATTGTGAAGCAGCAATCACAATGGAAGTCTAGCGATGTATATTCATCAGATTCTAATGATAGTGATTCTGTATCAGGGTTTGATGATGAAACATCTGTTGAAATCAACCGAAGGAACAGTCAAAAAAGTTAACAGGAGCACTCGGTGAGAAGGTTGTCCCTGGTTTGTTTGTAAAAGTCGTTCTCACAGGTCAAGGAAACACTAAAATATGTCATCATTATGTTGCAGTGTGCCAGACAAATGTGTTTGAAGATAGCGGTGATCTACGTGTAATTTTCTTAAAGCAATTTGGAAAACTGTTCATCCCTAATGAAGAAGATGAGAAAGAAATAAGTATTAGTCAGCTGCTGAGTGTCCTCCAAACTCCAACAATGAAGGAAATTGGAAGTAGCAGTCCTCCTACTATAAGTTCAAGGACAAAGTTCGTTTGTAACATACATTTTTTCCAAGAAAAATCTTTTTTGTCAGCAAAAAGCTCCTATAAGGTCAAATATTTCTTACTTTGAATTCCACTTTAGTTCATAAAATATATGTTTTAGGAGGAAATGTGTTAAATAAGGTGGTGTCAAATGTTTTAAGTGAATTTCTGGCTTTTTGTAAGCCAGAGTTGTACTGAAAATTGAAATTAAGGGGTACAAAGTCAGATGTAACATCCCTGACATTAAAAAAAAAACATCTGCAAAACTTTACACAGTGTTTTAATTTTAAATAAGTGATTGAAACTTGTGTACCTTCCATACAAACTTTAAAAGTGTATTATAATGAATTTATGGTAAGACACGGGACTGAGTATTTTACTTCAATGTGACAGCACATTTTCCTCAGTAATAATAAATTGTAGTCAACCAAATTCTTCCTGTACAAAGATACTGATGCTTTGCATTATTTCTCATAAAACTGGATACATTTGCTTTATTTCCTTACCTGCTGGTTTACAGCTACTTCTCTCGTTTGATAAACACTTACAAATAACTAAAATCGTGATATATTTCGATAGTCGGTGCGCTCGCATTCTCAAACGATGGGGAAAATTAAAAGGATAGGTTATGTGCTGAAGAGTAAGGTGTGAATGCTGTACTGCTCGTTTAAAGTACTTGACAGGGTATAGGAACAATGTTACCAGACTGTGACGTCACCTCCGTGCTCGCATTAATAAAATGTTATCTGTGCCAATCAAGTGTTTTATTAAGTATTGGTATCCAGCTCTTGTCCATTGGTCCTGTATCTAGGTTTAATTTTGGCTTACACTTAAGAATATATGCACTTTCGTATATGTTTCTTTCAATAGCCGAATTTATGTTATGTTGTGTGTTTTTTATCCGTTTCTTTGGCCTATATAGATCACTTGCTGAATTTCATTTTCTAGGTCATACTGGTTGGTGCAGATTGTATGCTCGCAAGAAGAAATTGAACCAAACGTTGTGTTTTATTTGTTTAGAATGGAACGACTTAGCATGTATATATTGATCCCCTGCGGTATACTTTAGTTTGGAACCTGTTGTTGTGTCTGTATATGCTAATACGTAAAAAAAATAATACTGTTATTCTCTTCTAATTCTTTGGTGAATTTTAGGTTAGGGTGTATTCGATTTAACTGTTGGAAAACAGTCAAATTGTTTGCTGTCAGTATACAGAAACAAACAATCATCAACCTGTAGTACCTAACCTGTCTAGCTTCGGAGTGCTTTAATATGAGTTTCAAAGTGGTTCATGACCATGTCTGCCAGTATCGGGGATAATGGATTGCCCATACCTAATCCATTCTTCTGTATGTATCCTCAAACTGGAAGCCATTATTAGATAGACAGAATTCCAATAATTTAATAATTACCTGAACTTCGATTTCAGTGTTGTGTTGCTTCCTTAACGAAGTTTCCGTGCACTGAAGGGCTAAATCAATCGGAATTGATGTGTACATGTCAACTTTATCTACGGAGGCCATTTTAATGGAATCTGCATTAATGTGTGATACCACCTGTTGTTTTACTTCTAATGTGTTGGTGACAGGATATAGAAATTTCTTTTTGTATGTACTCAGTTTTTTCGCAAGCCATTTAGCTAACCTGAAAGTGGGATGGTTTCTACCGGAAATAATTATGCGATATGGTACATCTTTTTTGTGAATCTTGGCTGACCATATACAATCGGAATGGACGGTGCCGTAACTGTTAAATCCTTTTGTAAGGGCGGGTCTAGTAATGGAGAATTCTTAATAAGGAGTTTTGCTTTTATTTGTGAAATGGGATTTCTGTCCAGTGTGGAATAATTGGTACCGGTTATTTTATTTAAAATACCAATTCGATAATGTTGTGGTGTCACTACCGCGTATTTGTTTCCTTTATCTGCCTTAATGAGCCAAAAATTGTTAGTGCGAAGCCATTTTTTAAATTTGTTAGAAAATTTGCTTTAGTCAATTTAAAAAAAAAAAGCTTAAAAAGTAACATCCGTGGAAATTGGCATGACTGACTGTAGTCACCCCATGTGGAACACACACGTATTCCATAGTATTAGTGTCGAATATTATCTTGTAAGATGGCTTTCCACGTCTGCACCGGACGGTAAGATCGGCAGTGGTCGTTGTGGATGTGCTCGGAACGAGCATCCAGTCATGTCGTACACATGCTCGAAGGGCCAAAAGTCTGTTGATAATACCGGCAAGGGTGACGTCCATAGGTCTTAGGAGCTTGGATTGCAGCTACGGTGTTGGGACGGCTTTTACTGATCCGAAACTGATGCATTGAAATTCTGGTGTGAACGTTCTCCGCCATGGTATTCTGGTCCTATTACTGTAGGAAATCCCTCCCCATATCAATGCTTTGGGTCGGTCCGCTATGTGGATGACAGACGTTCACCAGGCCTCTGACCCATCGTGCTACCGAGGCAGAAACTGCTTCGTCGATGAGGAAAAGACAGTTCCATTTTATTCTTCGATGGTTTCGAACACCAGCCGCGATTCCCAGGACCCTGGTGTTCTTGTAGCAGTTCCTTCGCTACACAATCGCTGCTAACAGTTGAGATGTTTTGACCCGCGATCTCACAAAGGGAGAGAATCCACCTTCATGAAGGGCCTCAGATTGCGTTAGTTGCCCATGTACACGTCATTGTCGCCTTTGAGGCATTGTGTACTCGTAGCACACATTACCACATCCTCTCAGAGATACTAACGCATACGAGGATCCCAATACGTATGCGTTCATTCCGCATACGCTACGCAAGTATCCTTCGAGTTGTGACTTCGTAACGTGTATCACTGAAAAACGTCATGTAATCTGCTGTCCAAAAGTTTTCATTCACCTAGCGTAACTGCTTCATTTTGGAATTTACTTTACCGTCAATGTGAACAGATCTGGACTTTTAGAGTGTATGGGCAGTTCGTGATGAGCGGGACGATAGGTAGAATCAGGAACTGGTGAAAATGTATCAGGAAAGATAAGACTGCTCATTTCTATAAAGAAAAGTCAGATAAATCCGGAATCAGCACCTGAAAATTACGCAGATACAAATTTTTTGATTGCTGTTACACAAATATTTTAGTGGTTACCTTTCAGGGGAGTTATAATGTGAACAAAACGAATATTAGTATTGTGTCTAACGCTTTGAAGTTTGAATATTACATTTCCTTTATTTTTCTTATGGCAGCATCTACATGTGCATGTGGTTCCTAGGAAGCCTGGAGATTTTGAACGAAATGACGACATCTATCGTGAATTGGAAACGCATGATAAGAACCCCAGTGAGTCAGAATGGCGGCCGGAGGAAGAAATGGAAGAGGAAGCTAAACTGTTGAGGAAAATTATTTCTGAACGAAATGCAGATCAACAGATTCGGCCGGATCGCTTGTAATGATTCCTAATTTCATTCTTCTGGACATTTACCATGTATTTGTATATATTGGCGAAGCTCTTGTATTATGTATTTTAATAATATACGTGCTCTTGTAATGTAATTTTTTTGTAAATTATTTTGATCCATCTATCCATGGTAGGTTTTTTTTTCCACTGACTTGATTAATAAACTCCTGCGAAGCTCATTTATTTTGACCGGAGTCTAAAAAAAAATGTCAATGACGAAATGTTTAATTTTATTCTTCTTAGTTGTACTTCATTCTTTGATCAAACTGACGAACGTAATGTTTAACACAAAGCCAATTACAAAGAGAGTTTGCGCGCTTAATAGGGAAGCTTACGCGACGTATTCTGTGCTTTGTGTTCCACTTGGATAGGTTGTTTCCAAGGTTAAACTAAATAGGAATCGAAGTAGCTGCAATCCGCCAGTGGCGTCGTTTGGTTCTATAACAGCTTTAATGATACAATTTAGGGCAACTTAAATACTGTACGCAAGTCTCTATTATTATTGTTGGAGCGTCCAGCACAAACTGAACAGCAATTTTCTACAACTTACACCGAATTTTTTTCTGCAAGTTAAGTTTTTTATCAACATCTGTTCTCGGTTCCCTTAAAATTTCTGTTCCCAAAGTTTCTTCAAATACTGAAGAAAGGTTAGTACCAAATATTGTTCGTCGGGAACGTTGCAAGTTCTTTTTAAAATTAGTGCGACTTTCTAGTTATTAAATCAATGTCAATAAGATAACATACGAAAAGTTTACGTTTTCTACGGTAAGTTGGTGTTAGCTATGGCAGAATAAAAAATCAGTAAAATTAAAGCAATTCTATCGTAGCGTACCTGAAGTTATTGATAAGTAACGGCGTGTAAAACTGTAGAATACGAAGATAGCGGCGTGAACCTAATCAGCACTGAATTAAACCTAACTGTTTTAAGATCCATTAACATATTTCTTTCCCAACGCTTCTGCCTAGGCAAGACTTCGCTGTCATGACCTCACAGAAATGTGGTGATTGTCAACAAGAAAGCATTGAATTAGGCAACCTTTCTGATTCTTGAAGCTGTTTGCCAAGTACGAAGTTGCTGATTCATTCTTAATTCTGCCATAATTTGTGCAGTTATACGAATCGATTGTTAAACTTTCGTATCTGTGGTTGCTGACTCTGTGTTACTTCTAAAATTTACTTTTGATGCTTCGAATTTTAGATTTTTTTTTTTTTTAAATTTTTAAAATATATTCTATAATTTAATTTTTGCTCCATTTATTTTTCAAATTAATCATTTATAAAATTTATTTTTTACAATTTTAAAGACACATTTTCCAAGAAACTTTTCTGTTTGTTTTCTACGTCACGCACTTTCCCCGAGAAACCTTTTTTTCCGATCTCTTTGCTAGTCACCCCTTTTCCTTAAAAGTAAGTTTTTCACTTTTCCAGGCCATACACTTTTCATCAAGACACGTCTATTTTCCTGGAAATTAATTTTCCCTTGCCAGAAGTGTTTCAAAGAAATATTTAACATTCAATGTCGCACAGGGGCCACGGTGGCTCAGTTGGTAGAGCGCTAGGGTTCGTCGGATCGATCCCTGCTCATGCCATGTGGGATTTGTGCGTGGGTTTTCTCGGGGTGCTCCCGTTTCCTCCCACATTCCACCATTTCATCCCATCATCATCCATACGACCTGAGCCTAAAGATCTTAAAACAAATTCAATGTCGCGCAGTACGGTGATATCACTGACATCCACACATCGTCATATCTTGAGCCATCGAGATGGTGAAGCAGATACATGATTAAAATTGACTATACTGTCAGACTATATGCCCCCTGAACTACTTTACCATACTGTGCGCCATTAAGTGTAAATTAACGCCAGATATTCGTAAGTGACATACCATAACAAACAGGGCTATTAATAACTTTTCCCGCTAATTTCTATTCAACCACTGGCCAATGGCACGTAATCTTTGACACAAACTCAGTTTTTATGGTGATTTTCAATACAATAGTGTCTCGCTTATGGGTCATTCATTCCACGTCAGTTCAACCAAGACCCTAAACCCGACCCTCTCTAGACCACTAACGTAAGAAGATAAACGTACTAAGTCGACCCTAATTAAATTGGAAACACAAGGTTTGCGCTTAGACGATTAGAATGATCTCGGTTCTTACATTACTAAAATGATCTCAGATAACGTTAACCATGGTTAAGATGTTAGTAATGTAAACTAACTTTGCTTGAATACATTTATAGAATAGGTATACACTTTGATTGCTATTTCCGAAACCTCTTACGTCATTATTCAAATGATACGTCAAGCGACAATTACAATATTGAAACACACATACACAAAGCACTTGTTGATTTTTCTTTTAAAGAATAGCGAATCTTATTCAGATTTACAAATCTATTAATTTGCCAGTTCTCTATTCTGAATAGCACGACAGGATGAATATGGCTACATCAAAACTCCTCACTAATAAAATATACACAGATATTTGGATGTACTTGGCAACACCGTGCCAAGTAATAGAAAAGTAATCAGTCCTTATGATTTAAACTTCCAACCTTCGTTTATGTGTAAGAGGAAAATTTAGCTTTGTCAGCCTAATAAAGTATAGTGTATAAGCCTTGTCAGCTAATAAAGTATAGTATATTATAAGCCTTGTCAGCCTATTTTATTAAAATACAAAAGCAGCATATTATGATGTGAAGAGACGTTCATTTAATCCCAAATATCATTTGAACATCACTAGCTAAAAATTCTTCTTGTTCTGATGTTGTTTCAAGTCAGCAGCAATACAAACCCACTTATAACAGCGAGAAGAAAATCAACGAACCGATATGCTGCATATTGTTTGTAAATGTCTAATAATGTGTGGCCGTTGTCGGAAGGAGCGACCACATTTGTCACACGTGTAGGGCATATGGCCAGTGTGCACCCTCTGGTGGATCTCTAAATGTCCTCTTTGAATGAACCCCCTCCCGCAGTCCGTACACTTATGTGGAAACTCCTTTGTATGAATACGAACGTGGTCCTCCAAGTGGCCTCTCGTACTGAAACTTTTCTTGCATTCCACGCAAACCAATGACGCAGGTTTCTTCCGCCCTCCTTCGTAGTGGGTCCCGGATTTCTCAACAAATTTAAGATGTGCACGTAGGGATCCAGGATGACTGTATTTCCGATGACACCCAGAACAGGCGTAAGGTCTATCGCCTTGGTGGGTAAGCATGTGTTGGCGGAGGCCTCCTTTCCTAGCGAAAGCAACTCCACATTCGCGACATTCAAATGGTTTCAATCCTTTGTGAACCAAAATGTGATCATCAAGCCTTTCTTTACGGCGATATTTCACTCCACATATTTCGCATATGTAAGGGAATTCCCCTGTGTGAACTCTTTGATGAATGACTAGTTTCTCTTTCTGTGTGTAGCACCTCCCACATTCTGTACAAACGAACCTTTTGTTATCACCTCGGTGGGCATTAATATGAAGCTGCATGCTAAAATCACTTTTCAAAGTTTTTCCACATTCATTACAGGTACATAGTAGCGACTTTAACAATTTCTTCTTTTGCTGTGGACTTTCTCCTCCTTCTGATGGCGGATAAATGCCTACGACAGTTCTCTTGTAACCGTCTCTTTGTTGCTCTTGAAGTATAATAGATCTGGAACGAAACAAGAATCATATTTCTATTAAATTACCAATAACCTAGTTGCAAATAAATAGAATCTGAAACAAAATACTTTGTTCTTTTCTACCAGGTGTGTAAATATGAAACCGGAATTTGTGCATAGACGGCGTTAGCTGTCACTGTGGTTACCGTAAAACTGCGTTCTTGGCGCCACTTGCTTGTTTTGACTGCTGACAACGATTTGCAACTCACAACCAGACAAGTTTCATGTCATAGTGTAGTGTTTAATAGCGTTGAACATGGCGCAATTTGTACCTACAAACTACGATGTGCGGACAGCATTGATTTTTTGTTACCATTTGAAGAAATTCTGCTGCAGATTCGCATCGCATGCTTGTCGAAGCTTACGGTGATCATGCTCTTGGTAAGTCACAGTGCTATGCGTGGTTTACAAAATTTAAAAGTGGCGATTTGGACGTGATAAACGAAGAACGTGGAACACCACCGAAAAAGTTTGCAGACAGCGAATTGCAAGCTTTGTTGGATGAGGATGACGCTCAAACGCAACAGCAACTCGCGGATCAATTAAATGACACGAGAAGCAGTTTCCATACGTTTAAAAGCCATGGGCAAGATTCAGAAGGTGGGAAAATGGGTTCCACATGCATTGACTGAACGACAGCAGGAAAACTGAAATACCACTTGCGAAATTCTGCTCGCCAGGTACAAAAGGAAATCATTTCTCCATCAAACTGTGACTGGTGACGAAAAGTGGATCTATTTCGAGAATCTTAAGCGTAAAAGATCATGGGTAACTCCAGAACCGGAGACATCGACTGCAAGACCAAATCGCTATGGACGGAAGACAATGCTTTGTGTTTGGTGGGATCAGAAGGGAGTGGTCTATTATGAACTGCTGAAACCTGGCGAAACCGTTAATACCCAACGTTACCGACAACAAACGATCGATTTGCATCAAGCTTTGCGTGAAAAACGACCAGAATATGACCAAAGACAACATAAAGTGATTGTGCTTCACGATAATGCACCCTCCCACACAGCAAAACCAGTCAAGGAAACGAATGCGACGTTTGGCTGGGAAATCCTTCCGCATGCGGCTTACTCACCAGACTTGGCGCCTTCCGATTTTCACTTATTTGCATCCATGGGACACGCACTTGCTGACCAGCGCTTCACATCTTACGAAAATGACTTGATGACTGGTCTGCAGCACAAGAGGCACAGTTTTTTTTGTCTGGTATCCACACATTGCCGGAACGATGGCAGAAATGTATCGCTAGCGATGGCCAATACTCCGAACAAAATAGTTCTTAGCATTGTAATCCAATCACTGTGTCTTTTCCGTACATAAATTCCGGTTTCATATTTACGCACCTGGTACGCTTATAAATAACCACAAATTGGATAAAATGCTCTGACAAAATTCATCTTCAATGTTTGAAATCTCCAAGTATCAAATTATTATTCTGTATTAGCATGATGATTAGCATCAGGTCTAGACAGAACGAAAACATTAGTTGAGCTGGCTCGCATGAATTTCCATAAGAAAACTGCAAATCTTGATAAGATGATGCCGCTTCACATACACGTTCTTTAGAACATAAAAAATATGATATCGGGAGACACGTTGTCATTCCATGCAGGACGCCATTTTCCAAGGTGGTGACGATAAGGTAAAAATGCCTGTAACTTTGCTATCCTTCATCCGATTTCCTTTAACTTTCTCAGCCCAACCGATTTAAACCAAATTTGGTGGATAGCCTTCTAAGGATACCTAGTTTTGCCCCTCACAAATTCGAACCGATCGGAGAAAACTACGGAGTGTTTAAAAATGTTTTGGTATAATTTCAAGGGCTATTAGTCTGTTGTCCGCGCTACTTCTCAGCTCCTATTCAACATATTTTCACCACATCTGGAGGGTAAGCTTCTATGAGTATCTAATTGTGCCCGTCAGGAACTCAAATCAATCGGAAGAAATTACAGGGCGTTTAAAATTTTTTGGTACTATTTCAAGGGCTATCCGTCTGTTGTCCGCGGTACTTCTCAGACCCTGTTCAACCGAATTTTACAAAATTTGGAGGGTAAGCTTCTATGAGTACCTAGTTGTGCCCCCAAAATTTGAAACAGATCGGAGAGAAAATACAGATCTAATATCTGACGTACTGAAACGGTTACATTGGTTTTTGTTGTTTTCTACTCCCTTTTCCATTTTAATCACCTTGGTCCGATTAAGACCATTAACGAACTCGACAGAGATTTTTAGATCGATTTTACCTAAAAATGAAATATTTTACTTAAAGCTGTGTTTTGTTTACTACAACTTCAACCTTTATACCTGACAGTTTTTATTTGTTCTTAATGCATCTTTTTCATTCTAGGGTGCGCGGGAAAAACAGTATAAGTCAGGAAACAGTTTTTCAGGAGACAAGTTTGTTCTTCCCTACCAGCCATAAGATCCCACGTATTCTAAAAGTACAAAGAAGCAATTATTCAACTCACGTTTAGAACTGACTTATACTAAGTTAACCGAAGGTGGGGCATCACATAAAGACCTCAAATTTTAACTTATCTTATTTTGGCTAATTTCTGACTTATACTGTTTTACCCGCGCACCCTCGAATTTGTTTCAGGTAATGCTGTAAGTTTCTTCCGTTACAATTAAAATGGGAACAAAGCGTATTAAACTTGTAGAGGAAGGTGATGCGTCATCCTATTTCAACTGGGACCTTTGCTGCCTGTGTTAGAAGCGTGGGAATTTAATCTGTCCTACCTCAAACTCTGGATATGCCACGTTGACGTCCAATCTATTACCATTTAAGGCAATTGGTGCACTGCCTCCACATATAAACTTGGATATTATGGATGATGGAAGTGATTTAGTACAAACTCTCCTGTCTACAGGTGCAAAGTTGCACAAAACCTGCTATTTGAACTTTAACAAGCAAAAGTTGGATCGAGTTCGAAAGTGTGTTGCAGGGGAACCACTCTTCAGGCGCATTGCTCCCCACCCGGTTTCAACACATCAGAATGACTCTGCCAGAAATTTGCGTTCATTTCGGTCATCCTCCTGCCTTCATTCAGAGATCGTAAGAACAGTACGATCTCCATAGCGAACATCTTTGAAAGTTGAAGAAATTTTCTCTTTTGCCGCCTGTGTACTCTTGTGATGGAATCTGGAAAAGGGAAATTCCTGTACCATGAAACGAATCTGTAGATGTGACACTAGAAGGAATGTGCTCAATGTTGTAGGCACTTACTGTAAACAAACCGTGTTTCCAATTTGCAGGACAAAGTACTTTCTCTTCATCTGCACGCTAGTTTACAAGACGGCAAAGACCTATACTCTGTTGGAAGAAATGGACAACCCTAATCCATGCAGATCATCAACAGAGTTTGATGCTTGTTCGGCCATATGCTGATAAAACGAGGTAAACAAGGACTGGGGTTTCTTGACTTTTCTTATTACGCGCATATTTTCCTGACGGGACGTTTCACGGTAGTTATTGGGTTGCCGTGCTTTACAGTTGTCTGATGGTGACCCATATAGTAGAAGATTGATTACCGCTAGAAGAATCGGAGACAGACTCCTCTTGACATCCACTACCAAAATTTAGGGATATCTTCCCCAAGCTTTTTTTCAGAAATCACATAAATGTCTTCTTCATCGTCGTTTTCTGGGCATACATCATTATATATACTAGCACCGTCACGTATCAGTAAATATTCTCTTCCTGATTTGTCTGCTCTTAGTTGAGGAAAATGAATTAATATTCTGTCCCGCAACCGTGAAGTGTGTACTTCTGGCAACTCGGTCTCAGGAACTCCCAAGAAGACTAGCCAACTGCCCTCTGTAATATGACGTAAGACTTGTCATTTTGAAAACGTAATCGACATCTTCACTCGGGAGTTTTGAATTAATAAACTGAGCCAAAACTGCAAACGCTATTGCTTCAACAGATTTGTTATCTTGTCTTCCTTCACTCTTTCCAACTCTACATCGATTGTACAGGTTTGTAAGACACTTATAACCACTGCTTGTGCTTGTGAGACAAGCACTCGCAACTGGCAATAAATGGATTTCGATG